>JAUZSX010313209.1:0-26082 GCA_034780655.1 Idiosepius hallami | reverse complement strand
TTCTTCAATAACGTGCATATAGCCTGTCGCCCTTCGGCTACGCTAATTGTTCTGAAGTATCTTTATACACTTCCAATTCTCAAAATCTTGAATTCTGTTGCCGCGAAAAAATAAAAAAATGTGTTTTCTTAAAGAAAGAAAGCACTGTTTTTATTTTGATAAACTAAACTTGTTTGTAAAAAAAAATCTTTTTGAGCCTGAAAAGGATAAAAAAAATATACACTGACATAATCTGCCTTTAAAGGGTTAATAAACCAACGTAAGTAAATAAACATTTATTATAAAAGCAAAAAGTCCGCAAAATGAAAAAAATAAAAACAGAATGCTATGAACACGCATGCGCAGTGCTGAAGAATACGCATGCGCAGTGCTAATTTCAGGGAGCATTAATTATTTCGAAGCCCATTTTCAACGCGAATCTCTAATCTCCACTTGTACCAAAAATTCTATTGTCTAAATGACATTTAGACAAAATGTTTTATAATAGAATTTATTGTTTAATGGAAATAATGTACACACACCAGTCACCACAGTAACTTTTGCAGACTGTATAATTTCATATTCTTTTGACATTAGGCATGTGCGTGTTTTGTTTTAACTTATTACCTGAATTTTGAATTTTTCCATCCTCTATCATCTATATATCGTCTTTGAAGACCCTGAGGTGGTGGTGAAGGCGGCTGGCAAAAGTGTTAATAATCACCACATTTACCAGTCAGTCACCACAGTACACCATACACCACACTCATTGCCATTGGCTTCCTCGGGGGAGGGGGGATTAAAGCCTTTCGTTTTCATCATCATCATCATATGTTGTGATAGTGGTGGTTTTGGTTTGGTTGTCTAGTTGTAGGTGTTTGGTGATCTTGGCAAAAGAAGTAGAAAAAAATCGGTAGTAGCACGGAGGGGGTATGTCAAATAAATAGAAGCATGGCATGTCACGTCTTCTTTCTTTCTTTCTTTTTTATGGTATTGCTTGTGATGGTGGATGAACTGGGTGAATGGTGTAGAAGGGGCTAGTTAGTTTCTTGCCATAATTCAGTTCTTCTTCTAACATTTCTTTTTAAAAAAAACCCACACACTCCCTTTAGCTTTTCCCCCAACCTAACCCATTCCCACAATCCCCAACCCCTCAGTTTTACTTTTTCACTTATCTTGCTTCTCATTCTCTCTCTCTTTCACACATCATCACTCCCTCTCTTTTTGTCACATACATCACCACCCCTGCTCATTTTTTTTTTTTTTTAGTTTTCCTCTCACCCTCATTTACCTCCCATTCTTCGCCTCTACTCCCATCACCTTGTGGACCACTCTTTAATTTTTTTTTAAATATTATTTTTATTATTCAACTAGATGACCTGATTGTCACTCATTTAAGGCTGCTGCTGATGCACTAGAAATGAATGACTCACATTTAACACACACACACACACACACACACACGTCTGGGAATTTTCAAATTAAAAAAAAATGTTCTTTTCAATTCTTCAATTTCAAACTAAAACCTTCCAGACGTATCAAGTTCCTTAATTCTAAACGAAACCCCTTCTTTGCCCCTTATTTCTACCCAAAATGTTTTTACCCAATCAATTCAAAGACAAAAAAAATTGATTTCTCCTTATTGAAACCCTGAAAGAAATGCTTTCTCATTTTCTACTCAAACCAACTTCAAACTACAAAAAGAAAAAAAAATACTCTTTAACAATAACATTTTTTTTTATCTATACTCTTCAGCTGTACCTTATCATCATCTAGATTTGAAACCACCTGGTGATTATTTGCAATATAGTTCAAGTTTCATTTATTTTTACCTGGTTCAATCCAATTTGGCATTTATTTATTATTGTTATAAAAGATCAAAGTGACTAATCTTTTTTTTTTGGGGGGGGGTTCCTTATTTATCGGAGAGGGACCATTGTTTTTAGTGGCGTTATTGGTGTGCCTCTGAGCTATTGCCAACCGTTCATTACTTTTTTTCTGAAATTTTGCTACAAGTTGTATTTTTATATGTAGATGTACATAATAAAGAAAAAATTTATTATGAAAATTCTCATTGTATCTCCAGGGGCCTAAAATGGGTAAAAAATACCCGAAAATGGCCAAAAAGGACACTTTGTGCTCCATAACTTTTGTTCTATCCATTAAATTTTCTGAAATGGGGCCAGAATGTGGAGGGAATTGTCCCAAATGTAAATTCAGTATTTCTGAAGATGACAAAATTCGGGTTTGCATCCCCTGGGGCTTTTTTCGGGCTAAAAACACCAAAAAATGACACTTTTTGCTTGCATAAACTTTTGATCCATCCATTAGATTTTTCTGAAACTTGGCCAAAATGTGGAGGGAATTGTCCCAAATTTAAATTCAGTATTTCCAAATGTGACAATTCTGGTACACATCCCCCAGAGCTTTTTGGGAGCTAAAAACATGTCTTTTGGGGGCTATTTAACATTTCTGTCCAGAATATTATGTGTTTTTTTTGTTTTTGTTTTTATGCTTCCTTCATTGTGCACTTATGGGGGACCATACATGCTTCACTTGTTTCTTTTTCATTAGACTTGAGTATGAAGACACTCATTAACCATAGGTTTATATAGTTAATTCCTATATATTTACAATATTTGATATTAACATAAAATGGATTTGATTCAGTACATTACACTATTCAGTCTTAAAAATTAAATTTCAATTTCCGCTTGTCTTAAATTTTAATTTTGCAAAATGTACCGTTTAGTTATTTAGGTTATTATATATACATACATACAAATAAAGCCTATTTTTTCATCAAAGAATCCACTAAGGATAAAGACTTCTAATTTTAAACTTTTAAAAATTTCTTTTGCTACATAAGGAACTTGCTTTCTTTTTCAAGTAAATCATCTTCTCCAAATTAATAAATCAACAGTCTCACCCATTCTATTGTTTATTTGTTTTGTTTTGTTCATTCATTTCAACTTAGAGATATTCAATTAAGAGTAAGAACTTAGTTTTAATGAATCAGGTTTCTGCTTTCAGTATAGTATCTTATTTTTTCTTTATTTAAACTCATATGTAGAAAATGTAACATAAACAAAAAGTTAGAAGTTTCTTAACTTTTTTTCAAGTTTGTTTATTTAAATATTTTATGTTTGATTTGATTTTATTTTCATTTATGTAAATTGGATTATATTTTTTATTAAATTTAGAAGTCTCTGACAATATTTACAAAGTTATTTGTACAATGGTTATTACAGAATATTTATTTGAGATGGAGCTTAAAAAATAGTGTTTCAGTTTTTCAGACTATTGCTGTAATCTTTGTTCAAGGTTTCAAACTTCAATTTCAATCGTCAAAAAAAACAAAACCTAAGAGCAAATTAGCTCAAATAATATAAAAATAATAATAAAGAAGTAGGCAACAGACTGAGAAATTTAAACACTGTTATTATTTTTTTTCTTGTTTTTTTATAAAATACTTTTTACAACTTTTGCCAACTGGACTGGAGGGAAAAATTTCTTCTTTGATAAGAGGTTTAATTATGTCTTTTATTTTGTCATTTTCATTAAATAAGACAGTCAAGACTGATGACAGTGGAAGTTTTTATTCAGGAATTCCTTGTTTTTTTTTTTCAAAACCACATTTTAATGGTCTGCTGCTTATATATAATTTTTAGGTGTGTGTGTACACACATACATATGTGTATACATATTCTGTACAGTCAAAATCATATTCACTCCAAATCATATAAGTAAATAATAATAATTATAATAAAACTGACTTTTCAGATTAAGTTAAATACAACTCATTTAACAGGTGACTTATACCAAATTTATATCAAATAAGGAAATACAAAATTATTGTCTTTAAGTGTGTGGGGGGGATTCACCATATTGATGGCAAATATCCTGGCTTCCAATCTTTAACCTTTTTTCAAATTTCATCATATAAACTAAAGAATACAATTGCAACAGGTCTTTTCTGTGATGTAATTTTTATTTCATAAATTAATTTATTTTTAACTCTTATTCAACAGCAATACATCCTAATTCCTGAAAGTTAGAATTTATTTCAATTTTTCCTATCTTATTTTTGAATTGGAGTCAAGTTGAGATTAATTCTGACTCATGGCAGAATTGTAGCTACTGTTTCCTGAAGCTACACAATCACTCATTTAGACCTGTATTTTGGAACCGCATTGTGCTGGAAAATAAATTGCTAACCTAAATCAGATTTTGCACTAATAATTGTAGACTTTCCTCCACAATTTTGACCTAGTCATTGTCTTATCCACCTGTAGCTAAAGCCACCCTGAAACACAGATCTGCTTCCATGTTTTAATGTATAAAAGGAAAATCCTACTTTTCTCGTCCCAAATCTTAAGAGATCAATTTTTGTTGAATTGCTCCATTTTATTCCATTTTTTTTTTTTCAATTTTTTCTTCTCAAGAATATTTTAGCAGAATTAAACCATGCAACTCTAATATTCCAGTTTATGAAAAAACATTGATCATAATCATTTTCCATATAACTCCTTTTAATATAAATAATGTGTTCTGAAAGTACTTACTTAACACTGAAACTTTTTGTATCAAAATTATTGGTATCTTTCAAAACAACTTTCAGTGTTATAATTAACCTTGTATAACTTACATTCTCATTAACAATTAGGGTTTTCTTTCAACCTTGAAAAATTCTATTGTGCTAAACTGATTAAAATGTTATATAACAAGCTCTACTATCCATAGTTAACTGATTCAAAACAGTACTCAACTATTTCCAAACTTGTTGAAGTTAATAATGTTCTTCTCTCAAGTCAAAACAAATTGCCTTTGTCTTCTTCATGTTAAGATAAAATTAACAATAGTGACACACAATCTGTCACATGATTTTTGTTGCTGGAATTATTAAAAAATATTTTATTATAAAATAAATAATCTTGGAGGTTTTGCTAATATAGTATTATGTGCATTACACAAATCAATCAATTTAAAACCATGTTTTTTCTGCTGAACAAATAATTTTGTCTTTCTCCATTTATATATAATTTTCATGACAAACTTGTATTTAACCTATTGTTCTAAAATTTGAGTTTCATTTTTATTGAATATTAACACTATAAACCCTGGCTGTTATGGGAATTAGATTTTAAGTAAAGAAATGAAATATTTTAAATTGATGCGTGTATAAATGATTTTGTTGTGTGTCTGTCTGTACTTAATTGCATACAATTTATTAATGTGTCCAATCTAATAATTGATGTTGAAGGAAACAAAGCATTTTTTTCTTTTAAATTGCAACCCTGTTGAATAAATATTGGATTCTAATTTATTTAACCAATATTTTTGAGTACCTGTTGAAATATATCAAGTGTAATCTATAAAAGTGAAATTTTCTGTCTGTGTTTGTGTGTACAATCATTCTCTACTGAACTCCTATGTCAGTTTTTGGTCTATTGACTTGAAATTTGCCATGAATGGTGTCCAGACCCTGGGCAAGCCTTTTAATTGTTTTTTTTTAGTTGGTAAGGAGTGAAATTGAAAAAGTTGACCTTTGCCATCACTACCGAGCTAGGTTTGGAACTGCTTATGAATGCAAACCACTTGTGAAGTTCAAATTCCTATGAGACTCAATACTGAATCATGTATGTTCAGTGGTTGAGCTGGCTAAACCTGCATGGGTTAGTATGCTGATACACACACACACACACAGCAAGCTAGTCTGCTAATTTTGGGTCTAAACACTTTAGATTTGAGATATAGGTTATTTGGACCTGGGGAAAACTTTTTAATTGGCATTGAGCTGGAAAAATAACAACTAACAGGTCAAAATTTTAAATTCAAAAAACACAAATCAAAATTAACACAAAAGTGAGCATCAGTATGAAATTTGCATTGCATAATGTCTCAGCAGACCATAAAAATTGGCATATGTATGGTACTGCTTTTCTAGACTAACTAAACTACCTTCAGAGAAAAGCATTAGAAATAAATTATAAAATAGCATTAGAAATGAATTTAGTTACTGCCTTATATAAAAGGTTTCCTTAATTACCTTAGTGGCAAGTCCCCTGCAGTCAGACAAAGTCGGGCAATACTTGTAATTATATCTAGTTTCATAATTTTGTTGATAAAATCTAGTTTTGTTGATGTATTCTTGTAGTTAAATTTGATTTTTTTTAAGGTAAAAGAAAATACTAATTGAAAATCTTTTGTTTTGCTGATATATTTTCTGTAAGAGAACAGTAACTCTATTTAAGTGCCATGCTGAGAGTACTGATACAATTTTATATCATACCTTCTTCCTTCATGGAATTTTAACCTCTAGAATTTTACATATTCTACAACATCCTTCCCAACTTATTCACTCACACTAATACTAATAGGTGAAATATTACTACTACTGTTCATCCACCTTTTTCACCTACCTATGTCCCTTCTACCCTTGATACTGTTACCCAACCCCTTTTCCTTGTCATTTATGACTAATCTTCAATAATTCTCCATATTTTGTCTCTTGCTTCCCACCACTCACTTAAGAGAATCTAGTGAACCCTAACTGTTAGAATTTAGAGTTGCCTTCCCTTCTTAAACTTTTTTGTTTTAATGTGAATTAAAAATGATTTTCTCATATTGTTAATAATGAAATCTTAGAATATCACTTATGAGATTTTTTTTCCAAATTTCTATTAACTATAACTGAGAATTCTAAGAATTATCTAATAAGTATTAGTGGGATGTACTATAAGATAAATGCATAAAAGTTTTTCTTTATGAAAAATTTCATCTTCTCCATAATACCAAACATTTTTTTTTATATTATTGGAATTTTTTTAAAATGAGGCTTGATTATTTGTTACAGCTTTTAAACCTGTTAATATTTTTTACAAACGCATTTGAAGCAATAATGTGCCCCTGACCTTTTTTAGCAAGCTCCATGTAAATAGTAAAAAACAGCCTTTACAGAACTTTGTCCAAAGTCCAATATTCATCGATTCTCCTCAGAGCATGAATCAAGCCATTATTTTCATCAAATCTTATGGCCTTCATAGCCTGCCACTTTTTGTTTTTCTTTTAATTCTTTCATTCCTAACCCCCTATATAATGTATATAATTTTTAAAATATGGTTATTTTTCCAAAATATAGAATTCACCTATTTATTAAAAATAAAAAAAAAGCCAATGTCAGACAATGGTATCAAGAGCTACCATTGGTAATGGCAACTTTATCAAAACACCACCATGTTGAATTTATTTTTATAGAAAAATATTTTTGTGCAAATCTTAATATCTGAACTGAATTTAATAAGAATGAAGAGTTTGATGAATTGCTATCAATTCTACTTTAAATATCAAACTTGATAGTGTTTAATCTAGAAAGAAAATTATAAATAAATCTTCTGCCAAGCTATTTCACTCACTTTCTCATATGTTACAGATTTCTCTGCATTATACAAACACTAATTTATTAGTATAGAATTATACCATCTCATTTTTTAATCTTTTTTTTCTCTGTGTATGTGGCATCATTACTAAAGACAAGGTCTAGATTTTATTATTTTCCAATTTAATTATTACCATAGCTTTTGACCATTTATTCTTAAAAAATTTTTTTATTGTTCTGGAAGATGTAATTACCTATAATTATCTACATTTAGTTTATATTTGAAGATATTTAATGGGTATCTTCTTATAAAAATTATTTAGGAAATATTATTGGTTCAGTATAGTTTTTTGGAATGGCATATGTAAAAGAGTGTTTGATAACTTTTTTTTTTTAACTACAAAACTTCATTTTCATTACCAAATAAAATTATAGAATTCTCTGGAAAAAAAGATTTTTCCAATTTTGATCACTATGCATTTTAAACTTCCAGAAAACTGACCTTGTACTTAAGTTAGTTTGGTTTTCCACCTAGTATATTGAAAGCTTGTATTAAATCAATATATTATTTAGACTTTATCTTAATAATGATTGATGGACGCTTTTGCAGAACAAGCAAATGGAGAAATTGTTCGGAATATTTTTTTGGGTCGGGGACCAGTTATAAGACAGTAATTTGATTGGCTAGGGTTAGGGTTTAGAGGTTAATATTTCATTAGACAATCAAATTGCTGTCTTATAACCAGTCCTCGACCAAAAAAAATATTCCGGACAATTTCTCAATTTGCTTGTTCTGCGAAAGCGCTGATTGATGTAAATCATTTCTTTAAGATTTGTCCGGTTTTTATTTATCTCTTTTTTTTACCTTCTTGTTGTTTCTGTCTATTTATTATATTTCTTGGAAGTGTACCTTTAACTCAGTAAGAGACATATTTTGTAAAAGAAGCTGCATTTTTTTCTTTTATTATTTGGTTCTGAAAATTCCATTGTTTTCTTTCTAGTTTAGCATTTTTACTCTTTAAGCTTAGGCGTTGACAAGCCTAAGTAAAACTGAAATTTTTGTTAAAGCTTCTTAGGATTAATATCTGGTTAAGCAAAGTGTTTCTATCAATTTTTAAATGTATATAGATTATCTTTATAAACTACTATTAGCATCTTTTTTTTCTTTCTTTTGAGTGTACCTTCTTTTAACATAGCTTGCTTTATCTTTATTTTTTCTTTTTACATCGATTTTCTAAAATGATGGCTCAACAACTATTGTCTTTTATAAATCTGCTTTTGTTATTAATCACAAAACTTAAGTATCACTTGTGAATGAGGTTTGAAGAAATAGTATTGATTTAAAACATTATTTAAACACTGGTGCTGCTACAATAAGTTTATAATATCAGTCCACTTTGTAAGGAATTCAAGACTGAAATCAAAATTAATGCATTATTGATGGTCAAGGACAAAACAGTGGTGTTAATGATCATTAGCTTGTCTTAACTCTTGTGAAAGATAGTCACAAAAGTACTAAATAGCATTATCATCTCAAAACTTTAAAGTGAAACAAACTAAACCTTTTGACGACCACTCTGAGCCATGTGCTGTCCATTTAATACAAAGTTTAGTATTATTTTTGCTTTAAAAAATAGAAAATTTGTGATGACAAAGAGTGTGATCAAGGACTATAAAAAAAAAATACAGACCTTCATATCAAGTAGATGATAGATTTCCAGTCTTAATACCTATAAGGTCTAAACAGTGTGACCCAGTGTAAAAGATAATTGTTAAAAAAAACAAATTAAAATAGAATTTAAAAAAAGTAAACACAGGAAATGTTTAATAATCACTGTAGCTTTTCCTTATGACCCTAGAATTACAATAAAGATCTAAAAAATTTATTTAATGTGTGATAAGACTTTATTTTGATTTGTATATTTTGATGGTGGTGGAAGAGTGAATAACTCTCAAGAGCTACTCAAAATATTCTTAAATTAAAATTATACATTAAGTAATTCAACCCTCTCCCTTATTTTGGGGACTAGGATAAAATAAATGTAATTCAATACACTTTTATCTCTTTTCAATTTGATATAACACGAGATGAGGTCTGCTCTGAAAGAGTGTTTATTAAATTTTGGAAGACTTTGGACAGATATACAGCTCTTTAAAGAACTGATTGAAAATGGATATCTCTTGTAGCACTTAGCTTAATGTCCCTTATGTAAGCATAAGCATTGATGTAGTTTACAGAATGAGAATATTAAGTGTTTGTTTTATAAGTTGTCTATAACAAAGTTTAAAAAGCAATTTTAATTCATCTAAATTACTGGATTTCAAAGTAGGCAGAACGCCACCAACTTGGATATGAACTTTCAGGGGGGCGCTGGCAAATAAGTAGTTGGATAATGGGCGTTAAAATTGGGAATGGGGCCTTAGAGCAATTACTGTAAAATTTAATATAGGTGTTGGTAGAAAGGCTTGAAAGATGGAGCAATTTAACTAAGTGTTCCCCTGTTGCTGCAAAAAGATGTTCATGCCTGTATACTTCTACCATAGAAGTACCATCATAATGACGTTCGTTGGAAGAGGGGGGGTTGGCATTTTAGTTTAGTTTAGATGAAGGGGGGCAAAAAAAAGCTTGAAAATCACTGATCTAAATGATATGAATAATTGCAAGAATTTATTGTTTGTGTATTTTTGTAAAAATTAATTCTATTGATCAGTTAAGTTTCTTAGATGAAATCTAAGATAATCTTAGTATTTTTTCAAATAGTTATTTTCTTAAGATTATTGGGTCTGTAATATTTTTCTTGATTTTCTTTGACAGTTTATTATTTATTTAGTATAGGTTTTATAAACTAGCAACATAATCCAGCATTGCCTGCACAACTCAGAAAATTTTAGTTATAGCCAAATATATATTCAGATCAGATTATGATGTTATGAATAAATGCAAAATCTAGCATATAATATAACATAGTGCTGCACAATTATCTTAATCTTATTGTATATATTATCAGTAATGTCCAATATTGATACGATTCCAAGCCTCTGATTCAAACCTGCAGACCATGTCATATAAAACAAACGCTCCAATGACATAGTTACACATTCATAATCACAATTTTCATGGTTTTACTAGGAGCTGATTTTTTGGTTTTTAATTTTTGATATTTATTGGGTGTGTTTTGAAGAGGGGGTAAAACAACATCTATCTAAGAACATTTCCAAACTTGATTATGTAAATTTTCAAAAAGATCAAACCAGTCACTTTGGAGTCCATAGGAAATGAACTCTCACGCACAAAGTTCCATTTATTATATAAACAATTATAAACTAAAACTTAAGCATTGGCTTAAATTAAAACAAATTGTGATAAATGTTTTCAGATGTTAAAACTTTTAAATAGACTTTATGTAAAATTCAAAACTTGTTTGTCCCAAATAATCTAATTTACTAATATTTGAATGTATGTCATTTAAGGCATTTGTTTATTCTATACTGATTATAATTATTTGTCACTTTCATTTTAAACTTATCTTATTGCCATTTTTTCTGCTTATAACACCTCAATTTCAGGACCAACCCATGAACCAAAAATATATCTACTTGGTTTAACACCAACCTAAGTAGGGCACAAAGCTAGTTTTGCATGTTCATTAAATCCCTAGATTTTCATAATCAAACCTAGATGAGTTACTTACAATTTGTTGATGGGTCTCATCTTCCTAGATTTTTGGAATCTGTTTCATCCTTACACCTAGATGAGTATGAATATGAAAGTGAATATAATGATATTGACTGGGGTTTGAACTCATGTAATACAATTCCTGAGTTAAAGCTTTTACTATGGCTCCAGCTTCTCTGCCTTGACATTAGCCCGGAAATCTCCTGCATTTACTTAATTGATTAAATCAGTTTTTTATTGTTGTGCATATCTTAAAAGAAAAAAACTTAACTTAAACCCTGTTTCATGTTATACAGGTTGCATAATCTTTTCCTGATTAGAGCTCTGTTTAAACACAATGCTTTTTTTCTGCTTTTATTTCAATGAGTTGATATTGCTTTATTCTTACATAAATCCTCTTGAATTATAATTTTTTTTTATAAATTTTTAGATTTTTTTTTCTAAACTGTTGCAAAGAAATCCTTAAATTGTTGCATAATAATGCCACAAACCAAGAATGATTTTGAAAATTAACCACTTTTTTTTTACTAAAACAAATGTCTTATTCAAACAAATAATTTTTACAGCAGTTTGTTTTTCTTTTTAAATTATTTCTGTGAATAATGCTCCTAAATAATGAGTTTCATTTAAATTTTAAAAATTTTACATTCTTGGGTGTGGACAAAAATGAAAATTTAATGCACACCTGTACCTGTAGTGTATTTTTTGGTAATGACCATTTTGGATAAGGTTAACCTTTACTTGGAAAATAAAGTTGAGTCAATGATTGATAATTTTTAAGGCTTCTGAACACTTTTATTGATTCTACTTTTTAGTCTCCTGCTTGGATTGACCTGCAACTCTATGGTTGAAAAATACTGAAAGTGATAGAGATGGAATGTTTAAGCTGCCTTGCTTTAAATAGGTTTCTTTTCAACTAATCAATTTGTAGCCATCTTTTCCCATACCTTATTACTTATGCCAAGAGCCATAAAACTATTTTTGACATCGCCATCAAAATTTCTTCTTAGATATTCAGCATGTTGTGGATGCCCATCCCAATACACACACATCTCTATGTGACATGCATTTCTATGCTGGACACACTAGCCTGTTGCAGAACAATGATGTATAGTGTGATATATTGAACTCGACACTAGAGATCATGCTGGAACAGGTCTGATAAACATCACTAAAGCTTTGAGGTGTTGATAAGAAAGTATAAACAAATAACTTGAACACACACTGAAGTTCATTTTGATGATGTGTCAGATTGCACATATTTTAAAGTCAGTTAAAGGCTGAGCAAGGCTAGGCTTTTTGAACCTGTAAGAATACTTTGGAATTAAAATACCCCCCTTTAAGAAATAGTGTTAAGAAGCATTTAAACTGGTTTCTGTATATGTTGCACATTTTGTCAATCTATTGCTATGATCACTATCATTAATGTTCTCTAAGCTCTCAGTCAATCAAAAGGGCATAAACTAGAAAGAATCTATAAAAATCATGTCCATCATACAGCAACTTGGTCTAAAGGTTGTCTGCATTAACTTAGGAACACCCCCACACTATGCCAACAGGTCAAACCAAAGTGTTGCAATACACTTATCCTTTCTACCTCAAAAGGAGCTTAAGTAGTAACAGTAGACCAACCACATGGTGTGCAATCTCAAAGTTGTGCTTTTGTTTTGTACGCAATCTCTCTTCACTTTATAGATATCTTATTCTCAATCAACCTAAAAGTAGTGTCCGAGTAATGTAGGACAAAGCCTCTCGAGGGAGGCAAAGAAAATCCTCCTTTGCAACCCACTCTACAAAGTCTGGTAACAGAATAAAGCTAGTATAAATGTAACATGAACAAGAGTTGAGAGTAAGTGTTTCTCTCTGCCCTACAGCTGAAGCATTTTTGAATGGTTTGAGAAAGGTTTTTATAATACAGGCAATACATATATAATGCATATCGGTTTGTCAATTATACTTCCTTGATCCTAAGATCAGGCTATAAAGAAGATGGCATGCCTAAATAGTATCGATTTCTATGCTTAAAGAGAGATAAAATTAGCATCAATCAGAGTTGTCCATAGCTGTCTCTATAGTAGAAAACCCAAACAGAAATACAGATAAGAACAGATGCTCTCTCAATATCGATACCTTCAATTGCCTTATGAATTTAGCTAATGGCATTACCAAATCATTTAAATTATTATAGATGTCCTCTAGACTTATAGTTCCGGAAGCACAAATTCTAAGACTTATTTTCAAGATACTTGATGGTGAATTTTTTGTTTTATGAAAAATTTTTGTAGTTACAAAAATTTAAATCTAAAATTTAAATGTACAAACAGATGAACCTTTTTTTATTGTAGGTTTTGTCACGTTATACTGTTATTCTTAAGGTATGCTAAATAATAAACTTGCAACATTAAACACCATTCATGCTTATTATAGTTAATTTTTGCTTTTTTATGTATAAATACTTTAAATAAAGATTTATTTTTTTCAATTCTTGTATGGAAAAATTGTTTAATTTTAATCAAGCAAAGAGCTTACTTGTTAAACAAAACTTGTGGCACATTTGGCAAGTATCTTTAAAACATAACTGAAAGCTAACCAACACGTTTTAATTGAAATCAGTTACAAAATCCACATAAACAAATTTTACTGCATTGACAAAAAGACAATGAAGATTGAAGAATAATTTCCTAGAACTGTCCACCTGCTCTGTATTCTCAAAATCAAGCATTCATTATTATTATTATTATTATATAATAGTTGAAAAATTGAAGATGAGATTGTTTTCTGCTTAATATTATTTGCAGAATAGTAGTCAATTGTTAATCAATATTGATGATTCCCAGTGGGAAGGGGATAGGGAAAATGCATATTGTGTATATTTTTCTTCAGTTTGGACAAAATGTTACTACTACTACTACTATAGCAGCCACATTTGCCATGTCATAATAGTTGTAATGACTGCAATAAGAAAAACCTGCTTTTTCTCTCTAGTTCTTCTTGGCATTGTGTTTTTTTTCCTCTTTGCTTACCAACATTCTATTCTTTTTCTTTCTTTTTTCCCCAAATAACATGAAATTGGTTAGATATTACAATTTTTTTAAATTAGTAAAGTTCATTATTATTCTTATATGACAATTGTTTCTTGGAATCTTTTTTTTTGCTATTTTCTCTCTTATTATGGTTCTTATTTAAAACCAGTTCCCTCTCTCTCTCACTTTTAATGATGTAAGTTTTTAGTTGAGATAAAATCACATCAGTTTTTCTCAACCTGTGTCATGAGACCTTTCGGCTTCACTGTCTTTAGTAATTTCTTCTTTATTAGAAATCTGATCCATATATTCTAAAAATATTTTCTTTATGTTCTAACCCTACCCCTCCACCAAAAAAAATAAGAGTTCTTCATATTCCTGTATTCTTAAATTATATTCACCGATACTCTCCCATTAAAAATCAAGGCTAGAACTGTTTTATATTTTCTCAATATTACTAATACAGGGTGTCCAAAAAGTTCCTACGCAATATGACATTTAGACATTATTTTCTATTGCACAGCAACTTTTCAGATAACCTGTATAATATGATTTTGTTCAGAGAAAATTGGAGCTCAGATGAAATTTTTTGGATTTTTATCTATTTCTAATTCCTGCCAAATTTTTCTACTAAACACTGTAACAGTATAAAAAAGCAGATATAGGAAACGTATTCTAATATCTAAGAATAGAAGTCTCTTGATACATATATCAATCTGTGTAGTAAGATTGCTTAAATTTATAGTTAGTGCTCAATATTAGTGATAGAGAATGTATATTAGTTAAGCGTAGACACGGAATCAACAGCCTTCGGTCATCATACCAAAAGGCTTCGGTCTGATGACTATGTAGGCAAGTAACTGACAGTCACCAAAGGCCATTGACTCCGTGTCTATGCTTAATGTGTGTGTGTTCTGATTGTTCTAATAATTAAGAGCTACTTGATAAGTTAATTACCAATTCTATATAATTGGAACACCTTTAATATTTCAATTCAAAGTCGAAGGAAATATTTCTTTTCATATTTTGTGTCATGACAAATATTAATTTAATCAGTTTTTTGTGTGATAATAAAATAACACAATGTCCCTTGAAAACTTGTTTTTTTTTTTAATTGAATTTTAGTTGATGTGGTAATGATTATTTTTCTGTATAACAGAAAAATAGTTCATATCTGAATAGTGGAATTACAGTACCTATCCTCCCATTTTTTTTCAATTTATATTAGGAATAACATCCAATAACACAAGTTTTTGTTTTTAATTATTTCTTTATAGTTCTCTATTCTATAATTCTAGTTTATGAAGAATATGTTTAAAAAAAATTGAATGGAACTGTATATAGCTTAGTTTTATGTTTCATCTAAGATAAAAAAAAATACTTGTTAGAAATGGAACTTGTTCATATCGTGCCCACTGATTTGTATTTCTATTTTTCTTTCCACTATGAAAAAAATGCATATCTTTACTGTTACAATATATTAGAACAATGGCCAAAACATTATCAGAATGAGTTGTCCCTCTCTGACATCTGTCTTTTAATTTTAAAAACAATCAGTTTGAATATAAAAAAGTTTACACTTGTTTCAGAAACCATGCTAATACCATAACAGCTTGTTACATCTTATTAAAAAAATGTTTGAACAAATAAATAAAACAAACCAGAAATAAAACAGCAGAATATGTAAAACATTACCAAAATGTTGACTTAAATAAAATTTCCAAAGAAATCAATTTGACAATTAATATTAAAATTATTAAAACAAACTTAAATAAAAAGAAAATATATATCAGAAAAAATTTAGAGTAATGAATTGTTTTTTTCTCAAAGTTAATTTCATAGGATAAGATTTTTTATACTTTTTTTTTTTTTTTTTTTGGAGGGGGGGGGGTATATATCCTTTGGTCTTTTTTAGATTCCTTGCTCTGGACAAAAACTGAATTTGATCAAGTTTTCATAGTGTACAATTCAATTTTTTTAATTTCCTTTAAAGCAATTTAAACCTTTTAAAATGCTTTAAATAAACAAGGTCATTACAATTTTTTCATATTTTTGTTCCAATAAAAACGATATTGGGCACTGATCATGATGCAATTCGTCATTAGTGCACTGGGACAGAGACCCCTGCAATAGCTACATACCTCTGTTCACTTAATCATGCAGAATGTATGTTCTGACAGTTTTCAATTAATGTAGTCTGCAGTGTGTGAATTAATGCATTGTATTTATCTTTTTTTAAATTTACGATTCAAATGTGTATCTGATGCCGAGAAATTTACTGGAAAAATCTTAGGAATAAACTAAAATCATTTCTAATAAAAACTCAGAGAAAAACTTAAGAAAACCAATGACTAGGGGAGAGAACTATTTGAAAATAAATATTCTCAACAATATTCATAGATTTTATTACCAAAACCTATTCAATAAAATTTATCAATGTACTTCCAAAATCTTTTGAGAATCTATAGATTTTGTAACTAATGGCTGTAGTCATTAATAAACTATTTTCTATTAATAGAAATTGTATTTCTAAAAATGCACAATAGTTTTCTTTAGAGATAAAACCTATTTTCTGTGCTAAATAATTTTATATTTAATTTTGTAAATCCTTTACTTTTGTGCTGCCTTTAATTTATTTGTTTTTATTATTTACCAATTTATTTATCTAATTGTTCACTACAATTATTGGCTGCTTTTTCTTAAATATGTGCCACAGTTTACATACTTTAAATTAGCTTTTTTAATTTTGATTTAAGTTGTTTTCTTTAATGGAGTATTACTTCTTTGATTATTCATAAATACTAGGGTTTTTTTAATTCATTTTTACCTTTTTTTTTCTTTTTTTAATTATTGTCTTGTAAAAAACACATATTGCTTATAAGCATTAAAAGAAAAAAATCTATCTCCTTTGATTGGAGTTAAACCTAACATCCATTAAGAGACTAAGACTCAGCTACAAATGTTTTGCTGTGTTGAGAAATTATGCCTTAACTCAACCTTTTTTTTTAAGCTTTGAAAACAATTTATTGATTTGTATTTGACAATATGTATTAAACATTGTATTAGTTTTTGTCTTCAAAATCAATTGTCTCTTGAGGGTGGGGATCTTTTTTTTGTTTCATCAGAATAATTTATTTAATCGGGCAAAACATTTTTTTTTGTCTCAACTCAATTTCAATTAGGCGAATTAAATGAATATCTATCACATTAAAAGCATCAGTTTTGGTAGTTATGAAAGATCAGAGTGAATTATTAAAATTAAATTTAAACTATATGAATATGAAAGACGCTTTATGTAAAACAATGAGTTAATCCCAGCAAAGCATGGATAATATTACTAATCTTAGTTTCATAAAATGGTGCTTAACATTTCTGTTTACTGCAATAATTTTATTGATATCTAGCCGTGAAAATCCTGATTTTGATGAAACAGAATCATTCAATCCTTGGTTTTAAAGTGTTTTATGTATGTTAGTATTGCTGAACCATAGGTTGATATATAAAATTTCTTAATGGAAATTACCAATATATTTTTCTCAGTGGAGAATGATGCTTGCATCATCATATTTTTTTATTATTATTATTATTAAGCAACGAGTTCTAATTTCTCTAACTTTTCTGAAGAGTTTAATTTTGTTGTAGGTCCAAAAATATTGGTTCCCTATTTGTCTCTTTTTCTTTATTTGAAAACATTAAAAAAAATTAATTTTGGACAGAAAAGAAAAATCTTATAATTTCTTGTATAACTTTTTTTTTTTTTTAAATCATTTGTATAAATCTTGATTTTTTTTTCTTTTTCTTCAGTTCCAATGAAAAGTGAAAAACACTGGATTAGGCTAAGTTCCAATCTTGAATTTACATCTTATTGGTAGGTATCACACACATTTCAGCTTTTCTTTAAACATCTACATAAACACACACACAAATTTAAGATAATATTTATTAAAGATGAAGTTGAGGAAAAAGAATTCTACTTCATGATTATAATTGTTGAACACTCTTTGTGGTTTGTAATATCTAATTATTTTCATTAAAAAAAAACAGTAAATAAAAAGGTAAAAAAAAACGAATGTAAATGTATGAATGACCTTGGAGTCTAATATTAGCAACACATTAATGATCTCTCTCTCTCTCTCTCTTATTAATAGGATTGATTGGATAGCAATAACTTATAAATTTTAATTGCAGTGTTGTTTCTTGGGGCTTAATATATTATCTTACTTTATCCTACTTCATATTTTGACAATGTTAAGCAAATTTAATTGTAGAAATTTTTTTTCTTTCATTATAGAGACATAGAGGTTTGCTCTATTGCTGCATCAATGGTAGCATCTAAAATTAATATCATGTCATTTTGTTATATAATGTAGTAATTGGTTATTAATAAAGCTGTGATAATGTTTTTATAAAAGATTATTAAGAGAAAGGGACAATAATAATAGTTAGTATATTGTTAGGAGAAAGGGACAATAATAATAGTATTATATTAGAGGAGAAAAAAAGTATAACACATTTTATAACAGCCACTTTTGGTGATTGGTTAATTCTTAAATTGTGGAATTGTAAGACACGAGTAGTCCAAATCCATATCTAATCATTACATTTACTTTCTGAAACATTTATAAGAAATGAATTCATTTTAAGTTGATAGAGAAAAAAAGTGTACCAGGTGGGCTGGGTGACACTAATAAATAGGTAGGTGGTAACTGTCATTATAACCTAAATCAATAGAAAAAAACGATTTCAAGAGTTTTATTAATCCTTTAAGGGTATAAACACGTTTAAGTTCATTATCTCACCTTGAGTAGTGGGAAGTTGTTTAGAATTACCAATTTGTAAACTCTCAGCCAAAAGATCAAGGTGCGCATTGATAATGCCTGCGTTCTGTCGGTGCTGCTGTACAGGGCAGAGGTCTTGGCTCTAAATACCACCCTAGAGTCCCACATTGACGGGTTTGACAGTAAAGTGCTGCAAAAGATGGATGACATCCACTGGATGCAGCGCATAACCCAAGTAATACGCGAATTTGACCCTGGTGGTGGAAATGCTCACCAAGAACCTTCTGGCTTGATGACTTGGCGCAAGACCTGCATCATGTGAGCATCGACGCAGAAGACCTGGCCCATGACCAACAAGGGTGGCAGCACCTGGTCAGTTTCACTGGCTCTACGTGCTAAATGCAGGAGACATATGTCTTACTATGTAAAAAATATATGAAAGGAACATCGCAAACTTGAATAGATTTCTATTGGTCTATCCAATGATGTGTCATTGTAACATGGGACAATCCTCTTAAGTGTACTAAAATACTGTAGCTACTACATGTATGCATGCACACACTATAATGGACTCTCTTATTGATTTTGGTATATGGAGGTTGACTACCTTGCCTTGTTTGATGTTGCATGCATACTCAAACGTAAGTGGCATTTGAGTGCTAAAAGAGACTTGCAAAGAAGCCCACAATGAGTGCAAACATGATGTTTGGGCTATAATAAATAAGTAAAATAATAAAGTATAATAAATACTTATAAGGAAGACATGCCAAAAACTTAAAATCTAAAATTAATGACAACAAAATTTAAATTTAAAGATTTATTTGGTAGGTTTTTAATTTATAAAATGTTAATCCTTCTATAAGGTTTGTTTTTAAGACTACATCCATTATTTTAATCAGTTATCTTTTCCTTGAAAGTTCAGTCTATATGTTTTAGTTTTTGACTTCTAGTGAGACCATCTACTCCATGTACTTGTGTCTAGATGTGAAGTGATTTTTGGTTTGTGATTCAAAACACGTTATTTTTTATTTTTTTAATACCATTATGTCATAGATTGAAGGTTTAAAATGAAATTTTGTAATGTTGCTCACATTCTAGAATTCATTTAGAATATGAACAAAGGTTGCAGCCTTTAATTAAAATCTCATTTTCTACATATCAGTTTTACAAAAAAAATTGTCACCATTGTCAATTTACTGTATCATAATTCCAAACTCCTGATGACTCTCATTCAAAAGGCAAAAACAAATTTTTACTAGGTTGAATTATGGAAAGAATAAACCCCTACCTTTAGCCCTTTTTTTTTTCTTTTTTTTTTTTTTAATATACAACTTTATTATATTTGGGAATAAAATTTTTTTTTGAATAAAGTTAATTTTGTTTAAATTGTCAACTTTTTTGTTTAGCCTTAAAAGAAAAAATCTTAAAGAAATAAAACTAAACAGAAACACAAACACAAGTTACTTTCAGATAAAAGTGAAGAAACAGATTATTATTCTTCCAGGTTGGAGGAATTGAAATTATTTAAAAAAAAGAATAGACATTATTATCCAATCCCATATTTAAAAATGGCACAGCGACATTTCAACATAATTGAGATTTTTTATCTGAACAAGATAATCAACCTAAATACAAAAAGAAAACATTTGGAAGATGGATCTTTATGTTAGAAAAACTTCCAGCGATTTCATTTCAGATGCTTGTTAAAAAAACTCTTGACATTTTGTTGTTGAAACTCCAAACATAAAATTGTTTTCAAGTTTGAAAACCTATTTTTAAATATTTAAATATAAGAATGAGAGGAAGCAAACTTAGATGCCTTGAATATTCAAATTATTTTACTGTTATATTAATTTTTAAACGTATTGACTGTTTTATTAATATTAATGTAAATTTGAATACAAATCTCCTCATGAATGCAAACTACATGCTATTGTTTTTGACTAGTACTTTTGCATGAAACTGAGGTTGTGACAATTCACAGTAACTGCCATTGTGTCAGAAGGAAATTACTGTGAAAGTAATTCAAACTTACCAAAAAGGTAGCTTTTTGAAAATTCCTTTTATCCTATTAGTGTAATGCTTCACTGAATCTATGATGGTCTTCGGGCAATCCAAATTGTAAAAATTAAAAGAAACAAATATATAAGTCTCGGGTCATCATGAGAGAATGCGCACTGTTTCAGAGCCTTCCTCTCTATGGTTTTAATTGCACACTGACAGGGGTGGGGTCCATGTGCAATTAAAACACTGATGAGAGGCCCCATTATATCATACAATCTTTGCAATGAACTGCAAAGCTGATTTTAAAATCAATAGTTAAAAAAAAAATTTTGAAAAGTTTTGCAAGAATCATAATTGATGTTTATATATGTGTTTATATCTAATTGAGATGAAGAAATAACTTAAAAATCTACCATGATACTCTTATACAGTTATTTCAATCAATATATCAACATCTGCAGACTTAAATTTCATACAACATTGTGAAAATAAAACAATTCAGCTAGTCCATAATGATTGATAAAAAAAATTCTTAGTGAAGATTTTTTTTTTTTTCAAATTCAGACTGAAAAAAGATTTAGTGTTATTGAATAAATATTTGGCAAGAAATAACTAAAGTTTACACTAACTGAAATAAGATACGAATATCAAACATATGTAAGTTTCACACATCCTCACACACAAACAATTAATTTAAGGAAAACTAAAAAAAACTAATATGCTATATTATAAATGACTGATTGAAAAAAAAAAAAATTTGGTAAAGTATTAGTTTGCCAGACATGTTTTGCTATATGATGAGAATATTTTTAACAGAATGATATTTAGATATCAGCAAAAGAAATACTACCATAATGTAGGCAAGCTTAAATGAAAATAAGCTTTTAACCATATATTTTTCCAACTTTTTCATTCTCTTCAGCACATTTTTTTGAATCATCATTAGAAAGTCAGAACGCTTGTCGGATTTTATTATCCAGAATTTAAGGAGGGTCTGTCCATTTGTAGCATTAGTTGTACACTTTAGCATGACTCCAATCATTCTTGATCAACGTCTCAAAGCACTGGCCCTTCAAAATAGTTTCATTCATTCCAGTCATTATCTCTGCAAAGGTTCTTCTGATCCACTCCTTTAGTTCCACATTGATCACTAGTTGCCCTACATACATCATTGACTTCACAAATACCCCCACCAAAGGTTAACCAATCAAAAACCCTATATCATTGTCTAGCTAAAAATAATCAAATTTAAATTATCTAAAAAAATTTTTAGTTCTTCATTAAGAACTATATTTTAAAAAAAATGGATAAAATGTAAAACCTTTTTCTAGCACTAAAAACTTTAGGTTAAAACATCTGTTGATCTCTGAAAAGTGAGTTTTGATTATAATTGCTTTTTTTTCTCTCTCTCTCCTCAGAATGTTAAAATGGATAAATCACCTGGTGAAGCAAATGGTTTGTGCGATGGAGAGAATTCTAAATCTCTAACCCCATCAAGCAACAGACCAGATACCCCAACAAGTACAACAAAAGATTCCGAAGAGACTGATATTCTCTTCCTCAAACCTTCAACCACTGCTGCAGATGACGACGACGACGACAACAACGATGATGCTGATGTTGATGCTGTAAATAATGATGATGATGCTGACGACGATGATGCTACAGGCAGCCCAGCAACTCCTATCACCACAGCCACCTCTGCTGACATTGCTCTTCCTTCACCAAATTCTAGTTCCACAACCCCACCCCCTACAGCTGCTGCCTCTTCCTCTTCTCCTATTACTACCACCACCGCCACTAATGGTACACCACCATCGACACCCCCACAAAGCACTACACCATCTTCAGCTGTGACAGATAATACTGAATCAGCAGTGGCCCCAATGGATGTTACCCTTACAAGAAGCCCCACGCCAGAAAAAACCATACTTGCAGATTTAAGGTAATTAGACAATGATGAGAATACTATTGTTAAACTTTCTTTTTCTTCTTCTTGGTCCCATTCCTTTAGCCTTTTATTTTTACTCTCTTTGTTAACAAGTCCACAAAAATATCTATTTAGTTAATCGATAACTCAAGAAAAAATGGACCATAATTAATTAATTAGATTAACTTTAGGAATAAAAGATACATTCATTATTAATGGTTTTTACAATGAAAATAATTTACAAGTGATGTTTTTCCTACATTGGAAGTGGGTAAAAAAAATTTATCCTATTTTTGCAATCCATTGCATCTTTTTTCCTTGCAAAACTTATTTCCATTTTTTAAAATTTTTTAGATAATTATTTTTAAAATCAGAATCCTTTTTATTGTATTTTCATATTAAAAATCATTTCCACTGGATTTGTGGAATTCCATGTACTAAATTTAAATTGTTGGCTTCAGTTTCTAATCTGTTGCAATCATTTCAGAATAAATTTATTTCGGAACAGTATTAATTTACTATTTCCTACCTTGCTTTGTTAAAGTGTTTGTAAGGGTCGTTCCAAAAGTACTATCTCCTATTTTTTAACTCAAAATGTTAAAAAGCTGATGACAAGAGTCATCAACATCTTGTGTCTCCAGAATTTATTTTTCTACATAGTCACCTCATTCCTAACACACTTTTGCCAGTGATTAACACAAGCCTTGATGCCTTGGTAAAGTCAGTGCCTAATGAGGCAGCTAATTTTTTTCCATGCCTGCTATTACATCATTGTTAAGGAAATGCGGTGTCCATAAAGTGTCCTTCAGAAGTCTGAACAAGTCTGACAGTGCCAGATCCAGATTATATGGTTGGTGAGACTGCACCATCCAGCCAAACTTTGTCACACATTCAATGATCTTCAAACTTGTGTGTCGCCTGGTACTACTGCAATGCAAATGGAATGTTTCTCTTTTCTCTGGCCTTACACAAGCAATCTAGGCCTTCAGCCTTGTCAATTCTGGCCATTACATTGAAAAGTTGACAGTCAACCCTGGTTTCAAGAAATCCAGGAGGGTAACTCCCTTCCTGACCCCGAAAACAGTGCATATCATTTTGTCTGTAACTTGAACATCTTTGCTGAAGATCAGGAGCCGTGTCATTTCATCAACTGCCGTTTGGACACGTAGTGGGGACACCACTTTTCATCACCAGTAATGATTCAGTCCAAAAATCCCTATCACTTCATACCAGTTCAACAAGTCTTGACCATGACTCTTTTGAGCATTTATGAATCCGACCTTGCACGCACTCATCTAGGGATGACAATATTGTTTTCAGTGCACTGATACCCACCTTCATCTCTAAACACATTTCATTTACCTTTATCTGCTCATCAGCTCAGAGAAGCTGATTTTTCTGGGGTGATGACTATTCATGTGTATCCTTTGTCACTCACATCTTTGTCACTACTCTGAAATCAACAAACCTATCTCCTAACTGTGCTGATATCGACAACATTGGCTTCATAAACATTCAACAGACACTGGCAGTGAATGTTGATCAGTACATTTTTTTTTCTTGCATAGAGGAATTCTATGATGCATCACTTCTTCTGATACACATCGATAACAAGTGTTGCTTTTTAAAGTCACACACCATCAATATCTGCAACAGAGAGATGAAACTTTCAGATCATGAATGCATAAGTTCAGTCATTATGACAATGCAATTTGCCATATCCTCTGTTCCATTAGGACGGAATAAAAATTTTAAAAATTACGAGGCATTAATTTTGCAACAACCCCCATAGATGTACAAATGTTTATCCCTGTTAGTTTAAAAAAAAATATTTCTCTTTGGAAATAAGGCTTTAAACATTCTTACGTAGCTAAATTATCTATTGAATATTTTATCTTCAATTAGGTAACTTCACAATCAGATTTTTTAAATGAAGTGCGTGTAGACAAAAAGAACGTTTATAAAAAAAAAAATTATTATTCTCAGCTTTAAATGAAAAAAGGTTGATATACCATAAAACAAACAAAAAATACATATAATGATATCATAGTATTTCTAGAAATTTTCCCTGAAAAAGACAAATTTTATTAAATTTTGATAAAATATTAAAAAGACACAAAAATTTAATGAATTATTTTTTTTTATTTTTTATTTTTTTTTTTTGGATTGAATACTTAGTTAATTGTTCTTATCATTGCGATCACACAGAAAGTAATCTATTATTTTGAATAAAATGTAACATTTAAACGTATTAAAAATTGTTTTTAATTTTTATTTACCTTTTTATTGCTTAGCAAAAACTAAAATCTTTTCAGCAAAAGTTATTGATGTGTTAAATTTTTTTCTATTATTCTGATCTTTTGCTCGATTTTATATACACATAAATACATAATAAACACCAATATTAATCAAAAGTAATATAGCCTATACAACATTATACATTTGCAGGGATAAGAAAAAAATTTTTTTAGTAGTCCGGGGGGGGGGATGGTAGAATGGAAAAATGCACCCTAGGAGAATTACTTAACTTTAGTGTGTTCAGATTGTAGCAACTCACTTGGCCCTATTATTAACATTCAGAACAGTGTTTAGGGGACCATAAGCTACACTCTGAACCCACTAAAGTTACATTCTCTTTGGGTACAAAGCCAAAGCTGTTTTTTCCACGGACTGAACTATATAGCAAATATTTACTCCATCTTTTAAAAACAATTAAAAAACTAGACTATTGCCAGGTTGATGACTCAATTATTTTTACATACAATGTTGTTATATGAAGGTTATATGGTCTTAGTGAAGAAAGGAAAAATTTCTTCATCAAAATGTATGTATTTATTAATAATGTATTATAACAATAAAAATGTATTTCTGAACTTATCAACTAAAATATCAAAGTTTTTTTTAAAATACCAACTCTATTTGAATGTTTTTTGTTTTTTTTTATTATAACTAATAAATTATTTAGTTTTTTTGGGGTTTTTTTTAATCTTTAAAGTTTTTGCTTTTTTATTTTAATAATAGATAATCAGATTTTTTAAATCTAATTACTTATTCATTGTTTGATTTGTCACTTTTTTCTGTAAATATTCTGTTCAATACTTTTTTAACCTAATCTATTGATCCATTGAACACCAGCCCAAATATCAATATGACTTCTTCCTGCTCCTTTTTCAATTTATTTCTGTGTGCCATGTCAAGAACCTTACACCGTAAAACATATCCTGATAAACTGCAAAGACCTCCAACAAATACAAAAGAAATACTACCATGAAAACAATCTAAAAGACCTTTTCCACAAAGTAGACCCAAACAAT
>JAUZSX010313198.1:0-12130 GCA_034780655.1 Idiosepius hallami | reverse complement strand
AAATTAAGTTTTATTGTTCAAAATAAACATGTTATATCTTATATTATAAAATCTATTTGATTATTATATGCATATTTCCTTTAAAAAATTAAGTTTTATTGTTCAAAATAAACATGTTATATCTTATATTATAAAATCTATTTGATTATTATATGCATATTTTCTTTTAAAATTTAAGTTTTATTTTATGAACGTTCTAAATTTTACACAATTAAACTCACTGCATTTGAAAATGTAGATGAACTTAAATTAGTTGTGCAAGAAACACCAGACCCAAGTTTCTCAATCGAGGTTTTGATGAGAATAAATGTAATCTATCTAAATAAATAATTTTTTAAAAATTTAATTTACTACAAACTTTTTTAATACTCTTAAAATGAGTGTGTGTGTGTGTGTGTGTGTTTTGTTTTTCATTTCATTAAGACAATTAAATTACTGCACAGGGTTTCCTCTGGCCATAGAATGTTTCCATGGAGCTCCGCGCCAATATAAAGGTTGAAAAGCACTGATCTATACATATATTTTACTTATTACCATTCAAGGGTGCAGATATCAAGATATTCCCTATTATTAGATTGTCGGATCAGAAAAATCGCAAAAGGCTAAAAGACAAGTAAAAAAAAACCTTCAAATATACCTTTTTAATTAAAAAAATATTATTTGTAAGTATTGATAAAATAGAGCCAAATTACGATTGTTTTATCTTTTTATACAAAATGAAAAAATAAGATAAGAATCTTTCAATTGGTTTTTCCCACGCTTTTCTATATTTTCTTCGAGCATCATTCGTTTTTTCCCCACTTCAGCATTATAAAGGTTTTCGTTTCAAACAAATTAAAACGTTTTTAATAAAAAATTATAAGATTTATTCCAAATCGTAGACTTACTGCATATAATAACCAAAATTGAAAAGAGATTTTCTTCTTTTTCTTCTTCTTCTTCTTCTTCTTCTTCTTCTTCTTCTTCTTCATATCAAGTTTTTTTGGTTATTTTTTGATAAACATCATTTTTATACTCACATAGCTTTTTTTTAAAAAATACACTAGTTGCACTATTGAATCCATAGCTGGAGAGAAGGTGGGGATTCATACCTTTCCCAAGGGAATTTTTCAATATGTTAACGTAGACGAAACAACATGGATTCGAACCCACGTACTACGCTTGGAAAGTCCGATTGTCTATCCACAGGGCCACGTTGACCGCCCAGAGATT
This sequence comes from Idiosepius hallami, assembly GCA_034780655.1. NCBI lineage: Eukaryota > Metazoa > Mollusca > Cephalopoda > Idiosepiidae > Idiosepius > Idiosepius hallami. Next base: position 10,918 of record JAUZSX010313198.1, on the reverse strand, counting down.
TATTTCAAATGAGAAAGAAAATATAAAAATGAATAAAAATGCAGAAACTGGAAAAAAAATCACAGTAAAAAAATGAACGAAAAAATATAAAAACAGGTTATGAAAGTCTTTTCAATTAAAAAAAAAAAATGGACGCATAGCGCAACGGATAAAGGCGCTGGAGTATCTACACTTCAAAAGTGAGCATCAGCTGAAGGTTAAGGTTTCAATCCCACCCAAAGACAGTAATCACAAAATTCCAAGAAGAAGGCATGGTTAACAGAACGATAGCAGGCTACCCCCATAGTTTGAATAAAGGGTTGAGTTTGAAATTCTGCAATTCTCAATTACAAGAAGGTTCCAGAGATTAATCACCTGAAGAAGGCCGAAGAGTTAATCGTCCGAAACGTTTTGACTATAGCAATGATAAGGATGAGGAAAACAGACCAAATAATAGTTGTACAAATACAAATGAGGCTTGTTGTTTAAATAATCCATGGCCAACCTTACACCGACTTTATGTTATTTTCAGTTCCAAAGAGTAAACCCAAGATAGAGAACTTCTTTCCAGAATTGAATTAAGCAGAATTCTTTTATTTAAAAAGGTTTCATTACAATGAAAAGAATTCTTCTCTCTATTTATTATAAAGATGCTCATTAGAAGGTTATACAGCTCCATTATTGGTATTGAGAATATAAATATTGTAAACTATTCTTTGATATGAATATAAAAATACATATATACCAACTTTCTCACACAAAAGTATTAACAAATCCATAGGTGTTTATAGTACTTATGTATTTTTCATGATGATCATCTATGAATAAAATTGTGGCAGGTGGTGTGTTGCTCAATTGAATGGAATAGAAGGAAATCTATAAACAGCTGAAATCATAAATCATAAAATGAACAATTTTAAGAGAGAATTCTTCAAGTGGGTCTACTCAAAATATTTCAAGTTAAAACTTTTTTCACTGTTTGTAATTTTTCATTTGGGATTTGGAAAATTCAAACATAAACAAATCATTATATTACTTTGTTATTTGATGATGTTGATGATGATGAAGGGGAAGTGGGGATGATAACAATAACAACAATAGTTTTTATTTAAATTTAAATATCACTACCATTAGGAATGGGACCAAATTTCTATGAATGTTAAAATAAAATCATCACACAAACCTGAAATAATTTTAATAATGACACATCATTACAGGTTATGTTGAATAAGTAATGAAAAAATGTCAGGAAAAACATTAAGCATGATTTGATCCAACTGCTACTTCATGGTGAATACATATACAAATAGTCTATAAAATGTCTTACTGACAACTTCCTCTCATTCTAGGTTTGAACACAGTCTGATCAATTTTGTTGATCTGTTGAAGCAAAGAACAACATTATGCCATCAAATTTTGTGTTAAACTTAAAAAAACAAAACAAGAAGCTTATGAAATATTAAAAGAGGCCTATGGTAATGAACATATGAATCAAGCAAGTTTCTATCATTGGTTTAACAGGTTGAGGATGAACCTAAATCTGCAGCATCAAACAGTGTATGCAAGGAGGAAAACATTGAAGAAATGCAAAGGATAGTGATACCAGACTGTTGGATAACTGTAAGGATGATATCTGAAACTGTTAGAATTAGTATTGACAGAGTGGAGACAGTTCTGACAGAATATCTGAATCTTCACAAACTCTGTGCCAAATCTATGCTAAAAAAACCTCTCCAACGATCAGAGGCAGTTTTGTGTGAAATATTGCACTGACATTCTTTAAATGATTCAGGTTCCTTGAGTGACTTGTGAAGAGAGTTGGGTCTTCACCTACAACCCAGAGAGCAAAAATCAGAGTGCCCAGTGGAAGCACCCATATCTTGACACTCTGTCTGAGGTACCTTTGTGCCTTTTAAAGTTATTGTAATTGAATTTGGGAACCTTTATGTCATAACTAGAATATACATTTAGATATTAAGCTAAGTTAAAGATCACTACTTTTTTTTAGATTGATTTTTTTGTAGATAAAATAGTTTTGATATAAATGATAAGTTCTATAAAAAAAAAGCTAAAAAAATTAAGAGATAAATCTTGCCTAGCCTTATTTTTTTTACACAACCATAGAAAAAAAAAACCTAGGACATACATTTACATTTAAAAGGAAATAATGGATCTCAAGTTAGATACTAAGTATGAAAGGATGATGATGATGATGAAAATGGTTAAAAGAATAAATTTGAAAAAACTCAAAAAACACTAAACAGTTACTATATTTTATTTATTTGTCTTCAACCAAATAGGGTTGAAAATGAGATAATTAAAGATGTTAGGACGGCAAATCGCCTTGTGTAATATCAGCCTCATCCAATACTAGAATCTAAATTACATAGAAGAAATCTACCCTTTCACCTGGTCAGAAAGAGTACAAGTCCTGCTTGACTTTGCAAGGCCCTTGCTGTTTAGGTTAGCAAGAGCAGCAAAATAAATTGTAATAAGATTCATTGCACAAAATCCCTCAGTACGCAATGCCTATCAAAAACCAAATCCCATTCGTAAGCTTCAAATAGTCTCAGCAATATTGATGGCTATTTTGTTTTTTTCTTTTGAGGTTTTATCTTGTTTTTTAAATGCATTTTTTGCTTGATCAAGACTACAGTGGAAATTCTTGTCTTTCAAAAAGATAGAGAAGATGAGAGTGAAGAAGAAAAGTCCAATGAGAACTAAAGAACAAATCAGATGCTACAAACTGACTGGGAATTTAGATAAAATTTCTCTACACACAAACACACACACTAAAATTTGATCCAAAATAATGGTTGGTGGAACTACATATTCCCCTATTATTGCTTATTAGAATTAAAATAGATAAAAAATACTTGTAAAAACTGACTTAAAATTAAGGTAAAAATCACATATACATAATGGCCATTTCAAAATCTAGGCAGAGGTTTGTACACTTACATATAATCATAACAGGCCTTACTTTTTCAAGAAAACTCTCTACAGGCAACAACACCTTTTCTTACAGTTAAAAACTAAAACTTATATTTGGTGCTATCCCAGTAAGAAAATTAAATGATAGGTACTTTTAAAAAGCTAGAAAGTTGTACTAATTGTGAGATATACACAAATGTCCCACATTTAAAGGCTGGAGACACTAGAAAGAATAAACTACATATAAATATTTAACAGTAACAACAAAAAAGACCTTGTCCCAAACAAGACCAAGTGGACATAAAATATAAAAATAGTGATGATGATAATAAATACACCCTGATAAAGGAAAACTCCAAAACGTGTCAGCACTAAGTATATTTTTGTTTTTTCTCATTAATTTTTCAATCATAAATTGTCAGAATTTATTTTCCATTTTTCTTCCAAAACATAGTATACATAAGAATATATTCTTCTGAAATTATAGTCTTGATTTGTAAGAACATGTGAAATTTAATTAAGAGCTTTGTCACAATATTCTATAATTAATATTAGGATACATTTTGTGGTAGGTATGATGATAATGGTTTATTTTTGTCTTTATTATATAACATATATAAAGTTCAAAAAGTATCATCGAAACAAAGAAAAAGCATATATAAACATGTAATAATTAATAAATGCCAAATATCACTAAATAATAATAAAAAGTACATATTTTAATTGTATAAGGATATAAATGAAAAGTATTCTGACATTGATATTGCATTGGTTAATTTATATTTTCCTTAAACTTTCAAAATTTTGATTTTGTAATTACTACCTCAAATATTATTTGAAATAGTAGGTATATACTGACCAAATTTTGGAAAAATCTTGACCCTTAGAGTTATGAAGAAAAATGTAATGTATCCAATACTTTTGCATGGCACTATGCATACAAAAAAAAATAACTGTCTTATTTTTGATTAAAGCTGATATTTTCAGAGGTGCATTATTCTTTTTTCTTTTTGTATGTGTACCATACACACACACACACACACATACACACATATAGACATATATATTTATAATTAGTGAAGAATATTCGTAGTCTCTTATATGTAGCTATCATTTTTTTAGTCAACTGGCATTCAGATATGATAGAAGAAAATCAAGGCATCCAAAAGAACTTCTATTGTCAATTAGTACCATATTCACATAAGAAGACGAAAAAGTAAGGGATACAAAAATAGTACAAATTTAAATCTACCACTCTTGCTCAAATGTTTTATGTATCTTCTTTACAAAAATTATAGCTATTGTGAATCAAACAATTTTTTAAAAACTTTCGAAAGAAAAAGTCTTTTTTATGCATACAAAACATTATATCAGAATAATGACAATATAAATCAAAACTATTAAAAAACTATATATATATATATATATATATATATATATATATATATATATGGTGGTAGCCATTTTTTTAAAAAAGAAGTCTATCTCTATAAGGTTACAATACTCAATTGTATGCATGCCAATGGTTCAACATTACAGCTTTACAGAAAATGGTTGAGTTGTATGAAAATAAGCATGATGAGTTTCTGAAAAAGTTTGGTCCCTTGAAAGTATCCACAAGAGGCAGTAAATTTGAAAGTGACGATGAAGTCAAAAGTGTTGTGAGCGACTGGCTGAGATAAAAGTCCAAAGGTTTATATGCTGAGAAAAAGTGTGTGACAGTGTGCGGAGACAACATTGAAAAATAAGAAAAGTAAGCTTTTATCTGTATTAGAAGTGCTTATAGTGAAAAACTTAAGTGACCCCTTGTATATCAATAAGAGTATAATTTTGTGTGTATGTGTGTGTGTTTTTTCATACAATCAGTATGCATGTGTGTATTTTCCTCTGCCTGTTTTTCTCTATATCTAGCCCATCACTGATATTGAGCATTCTACCCATTAATATATCAAACTATATATTTTGTTTGAACTTCTTCAGTATATATATTATGGTGTTACTATTTTATGTATGATATATACATTTTACCAGACTCATCTATGTATCTATGCCATTAAAATTTCAAAATGATAATAATCAATTTGAAAATGGACTTATATTCAACTAAAAGAATTAACTTGAAAATAAGTCAAACACAAGTCAAATTAAAAATAAGTCAAACACCTAAAAACAATTAACTTTATAATAAGAATAAACAATTTCAAACTGGAATAAACAAGCTTAATTTCAGAAATATACATATATTTTTTGGTAAATTGAAATAATATCCACATTATGATATATATAATTGATTAATTCTTTATAAAATTTTAAAAAATGGTCTTTTCAAAAATGAGGATGCAAAAGAATGGATCAGAGAGTTTCTTAGAAAGGCAAATAAAATTCAATTAAAAGAGTTTTGATAACACTTTTTGCCATACTTTAGGCAACACCAAATTTTGAGACTTCCCCATTTAAAAGAAGTATGTGAAACTCAATTGTTGGTGGTCTAAGAGGCAAGGGCTAGAGATCTTTGACTTAAAAGAAATCCACCTCAGCAAATTATAAGCATTGATCTCTGAGGCAATTAATAATATTTCCCCTGAGACTTGCACTTACTTTGGATATGAAATACATATATTACTTACCTCTCTAATAAACTTGATGATATATTAGAAAAAATTTTTTCAGGAATGTTTATATTATTTTGTAATAAAATAAAATAAACAAATATTAAATTTATTTGTATTGTAGTAATTCTCAATTAGAAGTTGATTAATCCATTTAGTTAAAAATAAGTCCATTTTGAAGTTCATCATTATCATTTTCAAGTTGAAATGGTATATAATAGCATAAAAAATAAACTTGATTATTAATATTGGATTTATATTTATTTATTATTAGATTTATATATTCATAATTGAATTTCAATAGTTTGGACTTGGCAGTAGTGAAGGATTAAAGGCAAAATTTAGGTTTATATATGTTTATTATTGTTAAAATAACAGGAAATTGTTTTGTTTAAAGGCATAGCAACCCTTTTAGGTCATTTAATGCTAAGAACAATCAGTTTTTGATAATTTTTCTTTTGACCAAACATAATTTTTTGAGTATATACACTATTTAATCCATAGCTCGAGGGAATGCAGGGACTCATACCTTTTCCAAAGGTTTTAGTCCAATTATAAATGCAAATAGAACTGGGATTTGAAATTGCATGTTACAATTTTGTCCATCAACAGTCCCTAGTGAATATGACATAAGATTTCTAAGTATAAATTAACTGAAACATCTGGACAATATGATAGACATTAGGATCATAGAACATAGGATAACTATTGATATGTAAATAATAATGCAGATTTGAAACAAAGAAAAATAATTGTCATAAAATAATTTATGTGTTTACATTCAAAACTTTTAAATCAATATTTTATTAACCAACCTTTTAACACATGGTGTAGTATTAGTTAAACAAGCCTTCCACTATGATTTTAGCATTAGTTAATAATCAATGGTATCAGTACTGAAAAGTGATAGTGACATTATAAGTAGGTAGATACTAAATTAAATAACTAAGAGAAAGTCTATACTTACTAGTTATTCTAAATTGATGGATGAGTTCAAAGTATTTGAAGAATCTAATAGAAGTTCCAAAGCTTTGGAGTTCTAATGAATATTAAATAGAAGTTTTTAATTTAAAAGCTTAGGCCAGAGAGCCTTGAAAGCAAGTTTAACATGTACACAAGAAAATGCCCAATCTACAAAATATATCATGATTTTTAAAAAATAGTTATAAGGAACAGAACTGACATAAATAGTAATCCTAAATATTCCAAATCATTCTACATGATGAGTTCATTGAAATTAGTAACTAAATTATTTGATCAATGATTAAGAATGAAGGAAAATAAAATTAAATTGATCAAGATTTTATAAATTTATACTATAGATTCAATGTTGCATTAATTATTATTATCCTTAATGCTTGTTGTCATATTTTAGTTAGAATATTTTTCAATTATGATATGGTTTATAACAATAAAGAGGTTTTGATAAAAAAAAAAAAAATTGTATGAAATATTTTCAGTTAGAATTTGCCACAGTTCCTATTTGTAAATAATTCAGGCAATAGGAAAAAGAGAATAAATTGAAAATACCAGAATGGAGATTATTAAAAAAAACACAAATACATGTTTCAACACAGAATTTTTTCATACATGAATTTCAAAATTGAATTTAAGTTAAAATTGATTTCAGCAATTCTTTTTAACAAAAATGCTAAGATTAAATTGACATCTTTTCTGCATCATAGTTCTTTTTATAGTCGATGACAAATTGAACTTTCATGAAATTTCTGCAATATTAATATCAATTTAAGGAGTCATATATGAAAGATTTTCTAATGAAACACATGTTGGCATTTTGTGAACAAATCATCATGCTAGTGTTTTTACACATATTCTTTAGTCTATTTATCCTTTATAAACTCACAAAAGAAATTAAGAAAACATTAATACAAAAAAAAATGACTTCAGATGATTTCTAAAATTTAGACCATTTTATTTAATGGTTTAATCTTTAATCTTTCATATAAGGAAAACTTGAAAGCACAATATGTCAATAGTCTTGAGACATATTTTTTTATCTATGATCCAAATCCGTATTGTGAACTCAGCAAGTTTTCAAAATATAATCAATTGTTCCTGAGGTTGATATTTACTGTTCTACATTTTTCGATTAAAATATGTTAGGCATTTTACAGCTATCTTTCATACAAACAAATCAACAAAGTTACAAACAACCAATTGTATATCCCACCTTAAAGGTGTGGACAAACAGTTTGAATTGAAAACCATCAAGGTTTTATATACATTTTCTTCTCAACATAAAAGTTATATCAGTTATTCAAAGTTTTCCAATTGATTAACTTCAACTTTTAGAGATTCTTATGATGTTCCAAGGGAAACAAAGAGCTTGAGCCAGTTTACTCGTAAAGGCTGAAGAGATGAAAATTTATGCATGTGCAATTTACATATTTTATGTAGATATTCAAGAAAAAAAGTTTCATTTTTGGGGGGTCAGAAGTGGTTCATCTATTTCAAGGTAATGGAGGAGAACAAATGCATTACTTACATTTGATCATGCTTTCAATAGACAGTTTAGCTGGGTGGGGTGCATAAGGAATCAAAGAAAAAAACTCCAGAGAGTGAAAGAGAGGGCACTGAGATTTTTAACAAGGGATGAATAAGAAAGAAGGTGAATAAATGAAAAAAAAAAGAATGTACAAAGAGAAAGAAAGAGAGATTCAAAAATGGAAAAGAGAAAGGGAGAGAAAGAGGTGATAAGAATGTCTGGGTGAGTCAGTGGGTGAGAAAGATTGAATAAGGAGAGTTGTTTTCATGAAAAGTAGCTTCTTTGTGTGTGTGTGTGCGCGCCTATATGTGCTTGCATGAGTATGTGTATGTATGTGTGTGTGAGTGTATCCACTTATATTTGTCAAGATTTGTCTTTTCTTTGCTTTCAAGTTTTCCCCCTGAAAGAATGATAAAGAAAGGGGCAAACTGATGGCAATAAAACCCCTTTTCAAGGGGAAAAGTTGATTTTATTCTAATGGATGTTGGAATGGGAGGAATAAAAAAAATTAAAAAAAAAAACAGCTAATAAAATATGAAATTTTATACAGAAAGGATTGGGAATGATGTTTAAAACATTTGGATTTAACTTTTTATCTTTAAAATCTTTCATTTACATGAGACATTTATTAATGCAGACAGGAAATAATGAAGTGAGAAAATAATAGAGTTAACAGAAAATTTCTTGATAGGAATAATCAAATAAGTAGTAATTCTACTGGATCAAAAAAATAGTTATAAGGCTCCTGAAAGTTCACTCTTAGTTTCCTGTCAAGACCGATGGTGTTGTTGTCCTAATAGTTGGTTTATACAAGTTCTTGTGATATTATTTTGGAGGAAATTGGTTCAGTCCTCACTACAGGTGGAAATAAATACCTAATATTGATTGATATAATACCTGGTATAACATACAAAATAGAAAGAGCTATGTTTGTAGTCCCAAGAAAGGCTTCCAAATTCGAAATGTAGGTTTTACTATTTTGAGTAATATCTAAGAAAAACATATTAGCCAAAACATCAAAATGAGAGTAGAAGTACAAATAATTTGAATAAAGGTAACAATCAAGACTCATTTAATATAAAAAAAATTGAAGATAACCATTTATAGCTATTTATGGTTAAAGTGTTGATATTTAAGGTACGATTTTTTTCTAAATAAGTATTCATTCCTTGGTGTATTATAAAAAGGAAGGAAATTTGGAAGAGCCTAAAAATAGTTTGACACTAGTTTTGTGTAAATCAGCGAAATTCTCGTTTAGAATTAAGTCCCCCCCCCCAAGGCTTCTTCAAAAATATATATATAGACACACACACACATATTTGATATATAGAGAGATATACAGGTAGGGTTGATAAATAGATATATTTTAACATATACAAACAAAATTCTTTTTAAGTTAATCCTTTTTTTTTATTTTGTTTTTCATTAAAATTGATCAGCAAAGCCAAAAAGAGTCTGCGGAAGGGCCACTAATCACAGCCCTGTTAATAATGTATTTCTTTGGTTTCATTTCTCTCTTGCAGTTAGAAATATGTAAAAAAAAAAAGAAGTTTTTTCAACATCAAACTTAAAGAATCGAAATGAAGGAATCGTACATTTAAGGTATTTTTTAACGATGTGATTGCTATTCCGATTCTCACAAAAATACACGATTCTTACGACTAATGATTCTGATTCCGATTAATCGTCCCATCACTATTAAAAAAGTTTAAGTAAATTGACTAAATCTCATAAACTTCTACAGGACTTTTTTAAATGTACAATTACAACAAAGTTTTGGATAAATCACATAGAAAAAAACATTCATATGACTGATTCTAACAAACATGATGATCTTTCTAACCTATTTACTAAATATTATAAAGCAAATGAAGTTTATAATAACCAAAAAACAATACTAATTCTTTTTAATATAAATTCAATATTGCTGATAACATATTTAAGACTAAAAAATGCATGTATTATAATAAATACCATTAACTCAATTTCAACAACCAACAAGCGAAATGAAAACAAATAATTCTAAAAAAGACTTATGCCATAAAAATATAACAGAAAAACATTTTTGAAAAAGGAAATGGTTTGAATAATTGGTTAGAGAAAAATGAAATAAAAAAAAAGAGAAAGAATTTTATTCAATTTGATGTCAATCTTTATTCATCCAACAAAAAGATATCTTAATAAATGGTTCAAACTTTGCTTGTTAACTTTTTGTGACTTTGGAGTCTGATATTGATTTATAAAAAGAAACAAATTAAAGTTGTTTTTAAAATGACTGAATGTCAATAAAATGTAAAATATTTTTCTTTAAATAAGAATTTTATTTTGAAAAAAGATCCATTCTGTCAATTGATTTTCACAATTTAGATATTAAAAATATTTTTTCAGGGCTATGATTTAAAGAAATCAACTAATAAAAACTAACAGTAATCACAGATAGGTTATTCCGACCCACCATATAGGTCACAAAATGTATGATTGAATGAATGGTGGTTTAATGTGTCATTACACATTATGACTTATGTGTGAGTAAATTATGTATATTTACTCACACATAAGTCATAAAACTTTAAACATTGTGCTTTCAGCATATGAAATAGTAATTAGGGTGCTACCTAGTATTTCTGTATTCATTTCATTTTCTTGTATTATATATGCATATGTGTATGTGTGAGTAGAGGGTTTGTATCTATGCATGTGTGTTTCTATACACACACACAAACATACACTGAAAATGCGTGTGTGTCCCTATATACATACATACACACACACACACACACACACACATATATATGATTATACATGATTATTACATGTGTATGTGTGAGTAGAGGGTTTGTATCTATGCATGTGTGTTTCTATACACACACACAAACATACACTGAAAATG
>JAUZSX010313187.1:0-12131 GCA_034780655.1 Idiosepius hallami | reverse complement strand
ATATATACATATATATATAGTTACTTATTTATAAATGAACATATATATATGCATATATATATATGAAGTACATATACATATATTTATAAATGTGTATATATATATATGAGTTTAAATTATTCTCAGACTTCCTTTAGGATTATTAGCTATTTTTCTTCTTCGTTCCTTTCATCACAATTTTTAACTCTTTCTTTTTGTTGTTGTTTCTTCTTTTTACTTTCCGTATCGTCATTGGATTTTAAAGGCCGATGGCATAACATACCAAGTGCAAGCAGCAAAGAAAGAGTATGCTGTCTTGTTAAATGGTAGTCTAAACATTAAAATATAATCATTCGATCTATCTAACACTAAGAAATAAAATAACCTACTAACATTAATATAGGTTATTCAACTTCTTCGACTGTACATTTTTTTTATTTTCTTAGTAACTTTGCTAAGTGGATATGCAGACGGACCTCAGTATCATAATACGTGAGTTCGAATCCTAGTCGTTCCATTTATTTTCATAAATGACTAATATTGTTGGGAAAGATATGAATCCCCACATAGTTGGACTTATAGTATTATGGGCCCTTGGACCAAAAATTCAATGGACCCCTTTTACCTATTTCTCACAGTTAAATGTCACATATAGAGACTGTGTACTAGAGCACGCGATCTTTGCGTATTGGCTTGAATAAGGAAAAAACTTTAGTTTAAGAATAATGTTGGGATGATTCCTGATTTTTTCCGATTCTGATTCCAGGAAAATGTTGATTCCGATTCTGATACCAAGTACAATTCCAAGTCCTTGCCTTACACTATGATCTAGCCTTGTACCCGGTCCGGCAGTCTACACAGCCCTGGGTGTGTTTCCATGAGAAACACACACAAGGAAACCCGAGTCAGGCGGGTTCTCTTGCAGTGCCTGGCCCTCTGACTAGGTTCGATTTGACTGATGGCTCGGTCCGCCTCTGAATTCACACATGGGTTAAACAGTGCAAATTGTCTTATAAGAAAACTACGTTTGTAAAAAGAAAAGAGAACGTTTATTAATGATTGTTCACCACATTGGATTACCTAAAAAGTTTGAAAAAAACAAACAAACGAACAAACCAGAACTTATCAACTCTGAAGATTTACCGAATCTTACGAAACGGTCTGGTTATTACTTTTAAAATTTTCATTTCGTAATACGAGAGATTTTGAAAAAAAAACACCATCTATAATAAAAGCCACCATTGATGCAGTAAATATTGTCGAAGTGAATAAAAAGCAGAAATGTAATAAATGAAATATGTTATAATAAAAAAGATTCTCAGCATCCAATTTCTAGATTAAGATTGAAACAATTATTTCATCATGCTATTTGCCTGGTCAATTGGAGAATGTGGATGAAAGTGTGTAATATATCTACTTGGGGCAGCGACGGTGGAGTATTGGTAAAAGCTCGGGGTCTGGAATCATATTACGCGAGTTCTAATCCCAATCAAAACCATTACTTTCACTTTAGCAGCCTCGGGAAGATGGGGCTCGTTAACTCGGGAGAGAAGCTCATCTAGGTGAAGGGTAACACCGAATGTAAAAAGCCCTGTTAAGAGCACGTAAAAATGGCCTTGTGTCAAACTTGGGTTGGTGTTCACCAAGTAAATATAATATACATATCTGCATTAACCAAGTACAAAGAATCAATAAATATATTACAACGACGACGAAGTAAATAGATTTATATGATTTTTTAAAGTAGATATACATGTTTACAAAACTAATATTTAAAAACAAATATTTCAATTTCTAATTTTCTTTGAATTCTAAGAAGTCAGTGTCGGCACTGATAAGAAATATGGGTCAGTTACAGTTTCTGCAAAAGATAGTGATTCAAACGATACAATAATCAAATAAAAAAAAGAATCTGAATAAGAAAAAAACTGTATTTACCATTTTAGAAAGTGTTCAAAAAGTTAGTGTACACTATGCGTGTAAATAGGTGTTAAAATAAACAAATAAACAGTAAATTTTATTTTAAAACATTTAGACGATACAGTTTTATCAATAAAGGTTTTGTTTATTTCTAGTTGCACAGTTTATCTTAAATATCCTCCATTGTCATTAAGGCACTAATTTCTACCGCGAGATAACTTTTCGGACATCCTGTATATTATAATGTTATTTTTTACAATTTTTCCCACTTACATACACAGTCTGTCCGAAAATTTGCAACACAATATAAATACATTTTTTGAAAAAAATTTTTTTTTTACGTTCCAGGTCTTATTTATTTTATTTATTTTCTTTTTATTTATTTATTTTATTCATTAGTTTATTAATTAATTTATTTTTAAATATCTATAAAAAATGGTTGTATTAAAGATTAATTTGTTATTAAATTTCACAAATGTCCAAAATTTATGCTTGGGAAAAATAGTATGACCTTCAGGGAAATGTTGGCATTTTTCTTTTTTCTTCTAACCCAAGTGTAGGTCACAGAATTAAAAATCTAGATTTATATAGATCTTTGAGCTCTTAATCTATTATGTTTGACTGAAATAACGAATTTTTTTATGTTTTTTTTTATTTATATGTGTTTATTAGAATACGTTTTATTTACAATGCATAGAGTTTTTACTTCAACTAAAAACTGCCATCTTAAATTCAACGAGAAATGCATTCACGAAGATTATTAGGAAATACAAACTTGAAGCTCTAAAAAAAAGTCTTGGCACTTAACACTGTTGGATAATTTAGCCTTTTATTGATCAGTCAGTTGTATATAACCCTTTCCTTAAGGTCAACATATAAAATTGTTTCTATTCGATATTTTAACAGATACTCTTTTTTATTTAGTTCTTTATTATCGAAATTGTTTTTGCCTCGATAGTTAGAGCTTCAGCCTTTATGTCTTTTGTTAATTTTGTGTCTTGTTTGCTATTCGCGCTCTAATGCTTGGAATGGTTATTTTACTTGTCTTTTCACGCTTCACTAATTCGACTTGCGTTTGCCAGTAACTTTCTGGATTCCAATTTGCTATTTATAGGCCGTGTTGTCACCGGAAAGAAAAAAAAAATATTTGATGACCTATAAAAGCAGTGGGTGTAGTTTTTTAAATTGTCAATTCAAGTATTAGAAATTTTTCCATGATTTTTCAGAAGCAAAATTTGTGTTAATTGATAAGTTACTTAAGCCTAAAACCACAAGTCGGATGCTGAAATTTCTGCTTGCCACCCCCCAAATCTGACCAATTAGAATATGGCTTTTTATTTACTGCAATAATATTCACTGCCATCATTGATAGTTTCATTAAAGATTCTGAATTTTTTGCTAGACCTTCCCTAAGATTTGACGAATAGAACATGGCTTTTTTATTTATTGCAATAGTATTCACTACCATCAATGATAGTTTTATTGAAAGATTTTGAAATTTTGCCTTGCGTTTTCCTAAAATCTGGCCAATGAGAATTAGTCTTTTTATCTACTGCGATAATATTCACTGTCATCTATAATGGTTTTATTAAAGATTTTATTGTTTTTTATTAAATTATTGCAAATCTGCAACATCTGGACTTAGAGAAAAGTACGTTTAGAGGAGAATTAACATTTGCCTATTGTTTTTATTTCATCCTGAATGTAGGTCTCAAAATAAAAGAAATTCTAGAATAATATAGACCTTTGGACACGCAGCCTTTTTTTTAATATCTTTCTTGTTTTCTATTAGTCTTTTATTGCTTGGAAATGTTATTTTCCTTGTCTTTTTACACTTGACTAAATTCTACTTGTGTTTGCCAGTAATTTTTTCGATTTTAGATTGCTATTTACTTTTCGTTGTGATCATCGCTATAGAGGATTTCAGCTACAGAAGCTCTAAAAAAGGCCACTCTTGAATGGTCTTGTCTTAAAAGACGGTGTCTTCTATTGTTGTTTGCTTTTTTGATGATTTTCTATTTTTAGTATTTCTGGGTTTTTTTTGTTGTTGTTGTTGGGACGCAGAGACAAATCAGCAACCAATTTTTATTCCAACTAATTATCTTCATCTGAAAAACTATAATTTATCTGTTTTCGTTTAATTCTCTCTTTTTTTGCGTTAAAAAAGCAAAAATTTCTAGAATGTTTTTCTTTTTCAATATAATTGTCACTTTTTCCTGTTATACAGTCTTGAAAAAAATTATTTAATTGAGTCATTCGCTTCTAACACCATAAAAATAATGTAGTAGTTTCCCAAGAAAATATATTGCATATTCTTTTAGATTATAATAATTACAACAATAAAATAAGAATAGATACTGTGATTGATTGCAGTCATAATTATAACAGTGAAAAAGATGCTCTCTGTTGCTGATATCAACAGTGTGAGACTTTTTAAAAACAGCCTGTGCCATGGACATGTATCAGAAGCAAAAATACGTCAGTGAATTCCTCTGTGCTCAAAAATTGAACCGATCAAAATTTATTGGTACCTTTTGTATGTTTATAAAGCCAATGCAGTTGATGTCAGCACAGTTAGAAGATTATTTATCGTTCATTGCGGGTAAAATTGCATCTAGAAAAATTAATTTTTGTGCACAAAAGGTCGCTTCTTTGAATGCAACCACTTTCATCTTCGTAGCTCTTGAACTTCTAAAAGATCATTTTTTAATAGGTGGTATCTATCTTGCATCGACACTCGTAACAAATTTTAATAGTGGTTATTTGAATCTGAAGAAAGGGAAGAGGAAAACGAAAACGACAACAATTATTCTTCACTGCTATTCCGTTTTGAATCGAACACGCTGAATCAATTATTGGAATTACTGAAAAGGGGCTAATTATTAGTGTTTTCTGCAGCACATGAAGATAATTTCGATAGAAGATTAAACGAAAAAATGAATTTTCTATTTCTTTATCATCTTATTACTTTCTCTATTTTGCTTTTTTTTATCATTTCTCAAGATTTTTAATGAGACAAAAACTGTAATTGTTTCACACACATCCTGTTTATTCTTCAAAATTTGAAAGTTTTAAACTTATAGAGAACAGAATCTTCCTAAATTGAGTCCTTGAGGTACGAGACAGGATTAAAGAACGTGATAAATATTATTCAAGATTCACTTTATTTATGCGTTTTCTCATCAAAATCATCCTTGTGCTTATAAAGAATTTATGTTAAAAATATTTGATAGGTCATAGAAGATGCACTTATTTACCAAACTGCAATTTGTTGATAGTATTGTCTTAGATATTGAAGTAAAAATTACCTATTACCTTCTTTTCATTACTATTCTATGGTTAAAGAATTTTTCAAAAGTTTTTTGATAAAGTAAATAATTATATTTGGCCAGTTGGTGATCACGTGTTATCAAAGCTTTAAATATCTCAAGTGTACATTGTAGCAGGTAGGGTGTAAAAAATATTCGGCGAGGTAGGAGAATTCCAAGTTAAAATGTAGTCGCTCTACCTAGCGTTTATTGTACTTATTTTTTATACGCTGGCTGCTATTTAATTAGTAACTTATGACACTTAGTGCTTTGCGTCCCTTTGGATTTTGTACCTTATTTAATTGATAAATTCAGGCAGCCGTAACGATGAAATATCAATATTTACTGAAGTTAATTAAAGATTAGAAGCTGCAGTGAGTGATATTTTATGTCTTCTTAAGTATCATTGAGTATCTTCTGATATGCACACAATGTTAATGATTTGACGAAGAGAATTTTTAGGGTTTTTTTTGGTCTTTTTGTTTTTGTTCATTTGGTAGGGGTTGGTGTTTTTTTTTTGGGGGGGGTGTTTATTATTAACTTTTTGTTGTTGTTCTTTTGGCAGGGGTTGGTTTTTTGTTTTGTTTTTTACTTTTCGTTGTCTATTATTAACTTTTTGTTGTTGTTTTTGTTGTTGTTCTTCTTCTTCTTTTAGTAGGGGTTATTTTTGTTGGGTTTTTTTTGTTTTTTGTTTGTTTGTTTTTTATTTTTTGGGGGGGTGCCTTTTTTTGTTTATTATAAACTTTTTGTTGTTTTTTTTCTATTTTTATTTTGCTTTTTGTTGTTCTTCTTTTCCCCAATGCGAAGCAATTCCTCTCGATTCTATCAAAACATGGCTAGATACAATGTTTACTTAATTAAGGTTTTTATTTTATGATCAATTTCTTTTTGTCGACTTTTCTTCTTTATCTTACATGAGACGAGGAAAAATCCATAAAATGAAATTAATTATAAAATGATTGAGAAACATTATCGCAGAAATTCTTAAAAATTACTATCATTGTCATTTTTATTATCATTTATATTGTTTTCATTGCGGGATCTCTCAATCAATATCCTGGCGCGTGGAGTCAGAGTGACAACAAGTCTCCTTTGATTTCCGGCGGGTTTTGCACCATTTCAGTCAAGGACTGTATGGTGCAACATCTCCCTAGGTTTTCGCCCTGCTGCATCCACTTCATATTATTATTATTTTTATTATTATTATCTTCATTGTGATATATCGAACCAATTTCCTGGCGCGTAGTGTCAGAGTGATAACAAGTCTATTTTGATTTTCGGTGGTTTTGCACCATTCAAGCCAAGGACTGTATGGTGCAAAATCTCCTTGGGTTTTCACCCTGCTGCATCCACTTCACACATGATTACTATTATTGTTGTTTTTGTTGTTGTTGTTGTTATCATTATTATTATAATTATTTACTGTCAACCTAAGATGGGATTCTTTCAACTCTTATCTGCCTATTCAGATTATTCTCGTCATTTCTTGCGGAGGAAGGAGAAGGGAAGGGAGGGAAAGAGGACAGCGGGGGAGCGTTCTATATTCAGTATGAGAAAAACGTTAATAAATTCGTGTATCCAACTTTATTACTATGGTTTGCATATTTATTAACAACGGATCGGCTTTCCTTGGGTGATATCAAATTTTCGTACAATTGCCTTAACTTTATTATTGTTCTTCGACCAAAACGTTGAGAAGATAATAATGATAAATGTGAAGACTATAATCCGAAATAAAATTATTTCTTAATACTACAATATATACTATTTAACCCACAGCTGAAGGGAATGTGGGGGGGTTATTTTCCCAAGAGCATTAGTCTGAATGTGAACGTAAACGAAACGACTTTGATTTGAACTCACGTATTTCCATTTCGAAGTCCGTCTGCCAATCTACTGTCCCAAGTGGACTTCCTCTAGCATTTTTTTAGGTGCTTCCAAGTGGTCCTATTACAATAGGTATCAACTTGAACTTGGAACTTCACTTTTGAGTATGTCCTATCTTTGTCTCTAAATGGTGATCAATAGCTTCCATCTCAATTAATATAATTCTATGACAACTAGTTATGTCCACATCAATTACGAAACGTCTTTATTGTAAGAATTATGTCTAGACTTCTTGTCTTCTCTTATTAAGCAACTTTTATGTTTGAACGCTGAAGTCGCGCTGTATCTTGTCATGGCGCCTCTTCACAGACAGTATTTAACAGTTCTCGTTTTACGTTGCACAATTAATACTTATCACTTTCTGTTTTGCTGAGAATTGTTTTTTTCTTGTTGCACTTGTGAACTGACCCTGATCTTGAGCTGTCATTGTGAGACTTACTGTTTTTTTTTTTTTAAATTCCCCTAACATCCCTTGTATTTAGATTCAAACGGAACTGAACGAAACTTAAAAAAAAAAGAAATCAATTATGTAATACTTACGAAAGATAATTGAATTAGGAATTCCACATAAGTCAAACAAATCATGTAAAGGAAATTTTATATTGCTGTTGAAAGATAGCTATTTCTTTTATAAAGACATTATTTTTTTCCACTTTTTTTCTTTTATTTGTTCAACTTAGTCATGTATATATACTCGCATGTGCGTGCATTTGTGTGTTTTGGCATATTGATCTCTGTGCGTTTATCCTGCTCGACCACTTAACACACACGATACAAGGGCGAGAGTCGGAGGAATTTAAACTTCGCAAGTAGTCCACAGCCATGTTTATAGATTCTTGCCTGACCAAAGACTAAGGGCGCACCTACGCAGTGGTTTAACCACACCCCCAGACACTAACTTTTCTGCCGGCACAAGTTACTATGCTTGGTATTCTTAAATGATCACCCATCAAAGCACTGACCCGGTTCGTTGTTGCTTAACTTCGAAAAACAATGTTTTAATCACAAAATAATTTTAAAACTCTAGTTGATAATTACAATCGTCACATCTTAGTTCTGTCTTATTTTTCACTCCAAGAACAAATTTCGAATTGTTACTTTAATAGTTTCACTCAAGATTTCACCACAATTTTGTATCCCGTCGCTTTCTACAGTAAAAATAAAGAGATAATCTCATTCCAAATTCAAACCAGTAAAATATCCTTTATTTTTTAAAAGCATTTTGAAACTATTTCCGTCTGTTGTTAGGATTTAACCTCTACTTTCCAGATGAAAGCCTTATTTGCTAATATCTAGAAGCAATAAGATATCTTCTAAGTGGACAATATAAATGAAGATAGATAAAACAAATTTTGATAAAGAAAGATAATAATAATTACTCATGATGTCCATTCAGACAGGAAGACACTGATTATCTCATTATAGCTTCTTTTTACATTCATTAATTCTTTTCAGCTGTAAAATTATTTTTTGCGTTTTTTGAATGTCTATACCTAAATAATTCTTATTATAATCATATGTAGAATTGACAACAATATGTATACACTCCCAGGAAATAGATTCTTATAAGTAATTCATAAAGGCACCGATTCCCATAAGGTCATCGAAGTTAAGCAACAACGAACCTGGTCAGTGTTTTGATGGGTGACCATTTAAGAATACCAAGTATCGTATCTTATGCCGGCAGAAAAGTGTTAGTGTCTGGGGGTGCTGTTAATCCACTCCGTAGATGCACCCTTAGTCTTTGGTCAGACAAGAATTTATACACGTGGCTGTGGACCATTTGCGAAGTTAAAATTCCTCCGATACTCACCACTGAATTGTGTGTGTTAAGTGGTCGACCCCGATAAACCTGCAGAGATCAATATGTCAAAACACACGCACGCACACGCAAGTATGTATACATGTCTAAGTTGGTCGTACTCCATATCAAACACTTTTTATTCCTCTTCATCTCAATATATATTTTAGCTCTATGTACAAATTAAGACCTTTTTAGTTTACTGCATATCGGTATGTACAATTATTAAATATTAATCAATGTCAGAGATATTTTTTCATTTTTCTTAATATAAATATATGTTACAAGAATTACATCTGTGTGTCTTTACTGTATGTGTTTGTGTGTTTGGATGAAAATTGCACAAATATTTTTTTGAAAATGTTTCATTTATTTCTTTCTTTCACTTTTTCAATACATTTTTTGACTAAAAGATTTATCTTTCAAAAATCGCTTGGTATAGTTTTTCAGCTATTAAAACAAAATTATAATAAAACTGACGGCAATTTTCGTTGAGTAGGTTTTGAAAATTCAATATGACAATTTAGCACGTTTCCACGATGTTTGACATTTGCCATAAAGCTAACCTACGGTTATTTGATTAAGATTTTTGTCTGATATATTTTTTATATAAAAAAAAGGAAAAGTAGTTTATTGTGATTACCTTAAAGTAGTCAGATTTGTATAGTATTTCTATTTGCATCGAAAAAGAATTTTGTTAAAATGATCTCAAATAATCGTATACTTAAAGAATTGTGTTGTTACACATCATAAACACACACTCACACACGCAGATGCACACACGCACACACACACATGCACACACACACACACACATATATATATATATATATATATATATACATACAGAAAGGGTGAAAAATCTAAAAAATGAATGATATCCTTAGTAACATCACCAGCTGATACGCACACACACACACACACACACACAAACACACACACATAAACACACACACACATACACAAGACGAATCACGACCAATGACACGATAAAATTATATAGTCTATGTTCCACATCAGGGCTGCGAAAAGGGGACATGTTTCTCTGTTTACCCTGACGAGTGAGGTACACAGAGGGACAGTCAGGTATCCCTTATCAATAATATCTCGACTGGGGGCCCAAGAAGCCGTTGAGTAACAACAGAGGGCGCCCTTTAGGAAAGGAGTCTAGACCAGACTAGGTCGTGGCACGAAAATGAAACCATAGAGGGCGTCCTTCAGGAAAGGGCTCTAGACCAGACTAGGTCGTAGTACAAAAATGAAACCACAGAGGACGCCTTTTAGGAAAGGGCCCTAGACCAGACTAGGTCGTAGCATGAAAATGAAACCACAGAGGGCGCCCTTCAGGAAAGAGCCCTAGACCAGACTAGGTCGTAGCACGAAAATGAAACCACAGAGAGCGCCTTTTAGGAAAAGGCCCTATACCAGACTAGGTTGTGACACAAAAATGAAACCACAGAGGGCGCCCTTCAGGAAAGGGCCCTAGACCAGACTAGGTCGTGGTACGAAAATGAAAAGCTGTCTATCACGTAATCAAACAGAATTATATTCACCTCATAATCAAACAAATAAGATTCAATCATAACATTACGTGCCCTTTCCAGTCCCACTATGCTGATATTTTTGTCACCGGTTTTGATGCACTTACAGGAAAGTTTACTCATAAATTCATTTAGATAGAATATATTTCTTTAATTTTTTGTTTTTATTTTTTTGTCTATTTTTATTTTATTTTTTTATTTTTTGCCGTCAAAAAAAATACTGGGAATTTTCTTTAATGTTGACAAAAATTCTTAGGCATGATTTCGGTGCGAATAAAAAACTAACTAATGCAATTGATATAAGAATGATAAGTAGTTTTGGTAAGCATCGATACATTGTGGAAAACACGGAAAAAGATAAATAATAAAAGATTGGCCTGCGAAAAAGAGGAATCCTCTGATCGTCTGCGAGAAAAGACCGTGGAAATTGAACTGCGCTTCAAATATTAAGAATGATAAAGGATTGAAACAGACAAATATGGACAAAACTGATGTAAAATGTTTATGATTACTGTGGGATCTTAAACTAATTACATGACGCTGTCGCACCCAGCAACCACTGGTTATTACTAGAGTCAGACTCATTATTATCATTATTATCTTCATTATTATTATGATTGTTATTATTATTTTTATTATTATAATTGCTGTTTGATTATTACATTGTTAATCATAAATACAATATCAACTTTACTGGAGTACGCTATTTGTTCATGAAACTGGCTTATTTCCTCTTTCTTCATAAAATAATTGGAAAAAATTAAAACATATATGACCATTGTTTTTGTCAATAAAATATTGGAATTTCTTTTCAAAACACAATTAATGTAAACCTCCAATTATTCTTTTTCTTTGCATACGCTTTTAATTAATTAGATTTTCGCTGATGAACCAGTCTCTTCCTAAATGACAAATATTTCATATATTTAAATCGATGTCTGTTATTACATTTTAAACGCTTTTCTCCTATAAATAGAAAATAGTTTTGAATAAATTCCATTGAGTTGTATTTTTCGGTTATTTGTTCTGCTTTAAAGTAAAAAAGTTGATCTGACAATCATTAAAGCAATGAATAAAAATATAATAACGATAAAGATTTTTTCTTTCGTGTTTCCTAGACTTATCTGCAATTGATTAAAGATAAACCATAAACAAATGAGAACTTCTTTCTTAGTCAATTCTAAATTCAAATGTAGAATAGATAATGAAAAGGTGAAGATTTTATTGCTCTGTTCATGGAATGGGCCTAAAGGTTTACCGGTGATATTGTCAATCGGAAAAAAATCGGTACAAACATAATGTGATTTGGGGATGGGTAGGCAGTAAGACTTCGGAATATTATAAGAGTTTGAATCCTAGTCGACACGTCGGTGTTCATAATTGGTCCCATGGTTGAGGAAAACTTTTGCCACAAATGCTTCTGGAGCAATGATTATTTTAACTAACAAGAAGATCCGTGAACAGAATGTTCTAGTACGGAGGCACAAAAGAAAAGGTTGTTAGTCAGTTCTGTCAGTTATAAAAGGGAACAAATATTTATATCTACTAGCAGAACCCGTGTAAATTCCACAGTAGTTGATAACTTCAACCCCACATAAGCATAAGCCTTCTCATCATGACATAAGAAAACAATGAAAACTTCCTTTAATTTAAAAATTCTCTTAACCAATTGACCAATCATCACGCTCTGATAAC
>JAUZSX010313176.1:0-12132 GCA_034780655.1 Idiosepius hallami | reverse complement strand
ATATATATATATATATATATATATATATATATATATATATATATATATACTCATATGTGTATATACATATATGTGAGTGTAAATCCTACAACTATAAAATACTTATACATGGTGTGTTTGATTTTTCTATTTGCATTTATATCTAATTGTTACTAGGTGTGTGTGCGTGTGCTTCTTTTTTGTTGCTAGGTGTGTGTATTATATTTAGATTTATTTATATGTGTATATTGTTTATATTTTATATATGTTATATGTATTTATTTTATGTTATTTTGTTTTAGCTTTTTTTGTGTGTGTGTGTGTTTATGTTAAATTTTTTAATCTTATGTAATTACATATTAGGAGCTTAGCACCTGCCTATTATTTAATGTTGGCTTTAACTTTGCAATCAGTAGTGCTTCCTTGATCTTCACATCCCCAATGTTCCTACATTTGTTTAAGATTTTTGTTTGAAACTTGCTTTCCTGGTTCTTACCTTTTTGTCTATGCTTATTGTTCTCGGCATTCAATGACCTAAAATGGTTGATATGCCATAAAATGTAAACAAGCAAGCAAAGCCTCATCTCAGAAATTTTGAAAACCAATACTTAGATTATTTAAACTTTTTACTCTCATCTTCCTTATTATGCACATTGTTTAGATAATCAAAAAAAGACTTCCAAGCCTTAGACTTATATATTAGTAGTAGGTTGAATAGGATTTTTGTTGAGAGTAGATTAGTTTAATTTTGTAGACAAGCAGACTTTTTTTTTGTAGAGAAACAGTTACACTTGCATTTATAAATACATAGAAAGATCAATTTGACCAGTTAGCTCCTAGTCCTATTGATTTTAGCAACACAGGAAACTGGTTAACAGGTATGATGAAGAGGAGAGAGCTTTAGAAAAAAAAATACATTGCTTTTACCAGTTCTATTCTTATAGCACTCACTTGCTTTTAAGACAATTTGTTTTTTGGGTTTTTTTAACTTTTGTGAAAGTTTACTTAAATTAGTAGCATAAATTCTTTAAAAAAAGTGTATATAGCAAACATTATTTCTGACTATAGAATTTGTGGCAGTATTTTTTCCTAAATGGCTGATATATCAGCCTTAGTAATATAAGGAAAGAAATGACACACCAACATTTCAACCCTACGGTCCTTTGATAGAACAAAACAATGGCTCTGAGTGACTAGTTGATAATTTTGCTGAATCAGGATCCAAAGGAAAAGACTGAAATATCTGTAATGGCGTGTATGTGTCTTCTCTTGCTTCAGATTGCCAGGGAGGATATATCGGCTCTTTAGGGTTTAATGGGTTAAATGATAAGTTATGTTTGTCAAGATATGGAAGATTACATTTATAGGAAGGGATGAGAGTAGTGAACCAATCAGGATCCAGAACTGTCATCTCATATATTATTTAATGTATTTCTTTTTTTAGTTATTTCTCTCTTGTCTTATTTAAAGAAAGTAAGTCTGCTTTGTATCAACATTGAAATACTGAATGGTCTATTACTACAACATTCTTGCCTTGGAAAGTTGTGATTTTTTTTCAAGTGGAGACTAGAAAAAAAGTCTTATCTTTTAGTGACTGCTTTTTTTTTCACTAACAATATTTCAAATACTGAATGAAAAATGTCTTTACAATCTTTATTTCTATTTTCTTTAATTAACTAGGAAAGTCAAATTATTTAAAAAATAAAAATTTTAATCCTTTGAATCCTAAGAGGCCGATATATTGGCCCAGACAACATAAGGTAAAAAAAACACACCAATATTTTGGCTTTAATATGTTCCTCTAATATAACAGCTCTGAGTGACTACTTGGTAATTTTGATAAGTTAGAATCCAAAGGATTAGAAAATAGAACAATATACTCTATGATTTTTAACAAGGCTGTTTAAAAAGTATTGAAAAAATTCCAAATTTTTGTGCATAAGAAAAAGTAGTTCAAAGTGAAATGGATTATACTTTCTTAAATAGTAACTAAGTTTTGAACTCTAGGTTTATTCAAAACGTTAGAGTGAAATATCATTTAATGGGTTTGGCTAGTAACTTTTCTGTAGTTAAGAAAGGTCAACTAAAGGTAAATTTGTCCATAGATCCCTATTTGATAAACAATTTTAAAACCTTTATTTGAAATTCCAGGCCAAAATTAAAAGCACAGCTCAGATTCTTCAGTACGAGGAGTGGGGGTAAGAGAGAGATCAGTTTCAATTTACACAGCTAAGAAATGCCAAATAAAAATGGAATTCAAATAGAAAAGACATAACAAATGGCAAAAAACTGTTAAAAGACACTTTTGATGTTTGTAGCAAACTGAAATTCTTTTCTGCAGAAAAAAGGAAGAGTGAGTGTGGGGGTTGAACTCTGGCAGAGCGATCAGGATAGCAATTGAAGAGCAAAAGAAATTCTCTGCCACACCAGGGAATAAGAAGGAAAGAAAACATTTTTTAAATGACAAATGTTACACTAGTCTTGAAATGAAAATGGGTGCTTCTTAACTGAGAATCTTATCACACATCAAATAGAAAGTATCTTGTAATTAGAGATGACTACACCTATTCAGGATTATTGTTGATTCATAATGCCTGCACTGACAAAAATGACAAACCAAAAACCTAAGTAAAATAATAATAAAAAAGTAGTTACCAATTTATTTTCAGAATTCATTAAGGTAAAAGGAAGAAATAAGGACGAATAAACACACATAAACACTATATTTTCTCGTCACCTTTTCTCTTTTTATTCTGAATAATCTTGCATTTTAATTAAATTAATGTTACTATTTCAATTAAATCCCACTATTTTTAAATCATATAATTCATTTAAAACTAAATATTATACATTAATATAAATACAAAATAATATAATAATACAAAACAAACTAATCTAGTCTAAGGTTAGACTATGAAATTAAGAATTTTTAACAAAAATTTGTGCAAGTTTTGAGTTGACAAAAATGTGATTAATAGAATCAAACATTTAATTATTAATGACCAAATTAAAACTAGAATACATCAACTAACATGACAGGAGAAGGAGAGAGAGATTGAGAGGGATAGAAGTAATAGTTTTAAACCAAATGAAAAAAGAACTCAATGAAATTTATGATCTTTTTAATAAAAATTAATTCTGTTCTCTTTTGTCTTAGAATAATTTAGAGCAAATAACAACCAAGATGCAGTGACAAACAGCAAAAACTCAAATTTCTTCCACATAGGATTTACTACATACAAATGAAAGAAGTGAGGATTAGGAAGTTAAGGGTTTGGGAGTTATTTCAACAAATTTAAGATTTTTAAAATATTTACTTCAAATAGTTTATTTCAAATAGTTTAAATAGCTTATTTTAAATAGTTTAAATTATCATTTTAAAATGTTAAAGCAAAAATATTTTTGTTTTTGTCAATAATTTTTATGGTGGTGCAAGACTTTTCGCCATTGCTGTGTAACAATAGGCGGTCATCGGTGGGAATTGAACCACTAATGGCTCAGATACATAGACAATGGGACGTGGAACTACATAAGGGAAATTCCATGCTTCCAGCAGAAACTCTGAGAGCAAGAGTTCACTTCAAAAGTGGTGGCAATAAACTTTTATAAAAGAAGTGAAAGAAAAAAGAATAAGAAAAGAGAGAAACTAGAGGTTGGGGTGTTTATTTCAGTGTCTTGTGTTCCTTATATGTATATATATGTCCCATACCATTACAGCTGTGTAATTGAAAGATATCATATTTAACATACTTTAAAGTTTGCAAATAACTTCCAGATATGATTGATGAAAAACATGTTGTGTGTCTCTAGACAATTGAAAATGAATATGATAAGATAAAAAAAATTGTGGGCTTACAAGTGGTTTACTGGTTATAGGTAAAAATCCACTTAGGTTTGAGTGTTATGGTTGCAATCTGTGTTTTAAGCTGTTTTATGTAAGAAAGAAAAATGGGCAGTTTTTTATGCATTCGTGGAAAAAATAAAAAATTACAAACAGGACATAAATTTATAAATAACTAAAAGTATGTCTGGCTTTGCCTTGGTGCCAGAGACTTGCCACTAAGGTAATTAATTATTATGTAAGAAAGCACTAAATGCTTTTTTTAATACTAAATCTATTCTTAATGGTTTTTATACAAAATTTATTTCTAAAGCTTTTCTATCTATCAATCTGTAGAATGAGATTGCTCATGTTTATAGAGTCAACTTTATAAAAGTTCTGAAAGTAAGCCATAAATATTTCCTTGCTTACTCAGCTCACAAAGTTAAAACTGAATGTTTATTTTATTGACTAAAATCTGAAGTGGGCAGTTAATCAAAAAAGAGATCATTTTCAGTGGACAACTTTATTATTGCCTTTCATTTTAATGTGATATCATTTTCTTTTTAAAGAGATTATAATGGCTGATAAAAAAAAATAAATTTTATAATTTACAAGTGACCAAGAAAAAAAAAAACTTTTTGCAGACATATCATTTGAATATTTGAAACAAATATAGAATACAAGTAATACAAATTTATATTTGAAATTTTACTATATTAAAGTTTAAAATAACTCTATTCCTTTGAAATAGCTTTTCTTTTACATTTTTAATCTTACTATACCAACGTTGTCAACTCTTTTTACATTGATTAGAAAAGACATTGCTTTCTGTTTAACCCTTTCAACCCTAAAAAGCAGGTATATTGATATATATATATATATATATATATATTGATATATCGGCTCTGATGACCTAGGGCAAAAAAAGACACACCAACATTTTTTCCTAATATAGTCTTCAACTAGAACGCATCTGAGTGACTACTTGGTCATTTTGCTAAGTCAGGATGCTAAGGGTTAAATTAAAGAGAAGTTTTCATATTTTGAATTTTATTGAAGAAATGGAGTCTTTTACATAAAGAAAATTTTATACCTAATCTAATCTAATAATTAACAACAACAACAATAATGATATATGTGAAAATTTATAACATGCTTTCAGAAAACCAGAGTGTTTTTTAATTTCAACTACATTGTGGAAGGTCAGGTTTCTAAGAGAGTTTACATTGTGAGTGCCATTTATTTAGCTGAACAGTTGAAAACTATAAAATAACATACCACAGCAGTGCTCTTTCCATTTGTCTACAGGTATATCAAGAAAAACCAAAAAATATTATCTCAGATAACATCAGAATGAGTTGATAGGATATCTTGTTTCATAGCATGTTAAGCATTATGGTCAATTAATGTGAAAGCACTCTTCCCCTTGCAAATACTTGCTTTAGTAAATTCATAGAACAGAAGTTATATTTTTAAAACCAGGGCCAAGAGAGAGGGAAAGAACAATTTCTCAGTACATATGAGTGGGAGAGGGAGATGAGCAGGGAGTGTATGTGTGTGTGTGTGTGTGTGTGCATGTGTGTACAAATATGGGTGGGATTCCTTTATTCAAGCATATTTGATTAAATATGATAGACAATTGCAGCCTAAATACAGTCAACTCATGTTGGAGATGTCAATTCGCATCAGATCACCAAAGTTAAGCATTGAGCCTTGTCAAAATTAGATGGGTGATCATTTAACAATACAAGATAATGTATCATGCGCTGGGGCATAAATACCCAAGTTAGTGTCTGGGGTCGCAGTTAAACTACTTGGTAGATGCACCCTTAGTCAGGCATCTATACATGTGGCTGGGAACTGCTTTTGAAGTTCAAAATCCCATGAAAGTTGCCAGTAAATTGTGTGTTCAGTGGTTGATCTGGCTAAGCCCGCAAGAGGTCAGTATGCCAACACAGTTTCAATTTAATTTCAGCCCAATTCATTTGTTTAGGATGCTTGGAAGTTTTTTTGAGGAATATTTTGATCTCTTGATATTTTGAATTTACAGAGTACATTTAGACCTATCATAAAGGGAGCTCTGGTATACAATAAAAATAAGGTAGGAATATTAAATAACTTCAAAATAACTTGTAATATTAATATAATTATAAGTTCATATTTTAATGCATTTTTACTGGTTCAAATTTTGTTTTAATAATAAAAGGTCTTTTAGTTTTGAAATGTAGGGCTTTAAATATTTTTAGTCACTGTTTATGTTGAGCATTTGAACAAGATTCAATGAAATGCATAGTAATTCTTCCCAACAAAGTTGTAACTATGTAAGAAATATATATAGCAGAATTATTTCCTATATGTAAAATGCTCACTATCACTGAAAGAGAATGTGCATTTCATTTGATTTCATAATGCCTAACACTAGAGATACCACACATACTTAAAATTTCGGAGTACTTAATTAAATAAGTTTTAGGCAATTATATTTTTTTATTTATTTATATATATGTGTGTGTGTGTAATATATACACACAAGTGGTGTTTGGGCAGCCAAGGTGAAGCATTGGTAAAAGCTTGGGCTCTTCAATCGTATTACATGAGTTCAAATCCTAGTCAAAACCATTGCTTTTACCTTAAGTTGCCTCGAGCAGATGGAGCTCATTACCTCAGGTGAGTAACTCATCTAGGTGAAGGGGAACACTAATTACAAAAGCTCAGGGATATAATGGGCATGTAAAAATGGCCTTGTGCCTAACTTGGGTTTGTGCTTGACCAAGAAAGTATAATTTATACAGGGTGTTTGAAAAGTTGGTGTGTACTAGAGAATAATGTCTTAATGCCAATGGAGGAAATTCCCAGTATTTCCTTTAAGATAATCTGTTATACTGTAATAAATAAAACCTTTTTATTGCTAAAAATGTTATTGACTAAATGTTTTAAAGTAAAATCTATAGTTTATTAGATTATTTAGGTTTTAATATACACATAGTGCACAGTAACTTTTTGTCTTCATTTTCTTTCAATTTTTTCTTGGTTCCATGCAAGTACCCTAGTTCTGTTTAATTAGTGGAAGTAATATCCAAGCACTTTTGAACATCTTTGATCATCATTAGGGTAGATTTATAAGTAATTCATAAGTTCTGGTCTAAAAATAAATGCAATTGACTAAGAGGAGGCATTTGTACTGATGTATTATAATTCCTAAGATGAACTGAAAATCAGAATGTTAATTAGTAAAATGAAATTGACTTATTACTTTCTCTTGCTTTTAAATAGATCTGACTGTTTCATTATAACTTCCCACATGCTTGCTCTTCCTTCCCCACCAATCAATAAAAATAACAATTCACTGGTTGTTTGATTGATTCACTGAAAGCTTAAAAAAGGATTTAAGTGCAAATACAATTTTGAATTATTAAAAAAAAAAAATCAAAAAAAATTTTTAATAGTCATCAATTGATTTTACCAGGTATTTAAGAAAAAAATAGTCATATTTAAATGTTTTTAATTCATGTATAATTAATTAAAAGCAAGAAATCGAACGAATGGTTCTTAGTGCTCTTCCTGCACTCACCTTTCAACCTCAAGATACTAAAAACAAAAATAAAAAGTTGAAGAATTTTTTTTTATTTTTTATTTTTTAAGAGTTATTTTTACTTTCTCAGTGTTTGTACATTAAAACTGATTTTAGATTATTAATAAGCTCACTGGGCGGTCATTGTAGCATAATTGTTTCCTGACACACGTGATGATATCAGTACATTACATTCAAATTCTGGTTGAGCTATTAAGAGTATTTACAAGTTTTATCCATTAGAAATTATTAGAAATTTAAATAAATGGAAAAGTGTATCTACTTATTAAAAAATTCATGAGATTTTATGTTAATTAACCCTTTGGCTCTTAAGAGGTTGATATATCGACCTTGGCAAAATAAGGCAAAAGAAGACACACAATTATTTTTGCTTTGATATGTTTCTCTAATATAAAACTGAGTGACTACTTGGTGATTTTGATAAGTCGGGGTTTAAAGGGTTAAAATAGATCTTAAGAAACAGTGTGTTCAGAAAATCAGTGTACACCTTTCATTGTCTAGTTTAATTATTTTATAGTGCAGCAGTAAATGGTGCAACATGACAACATACAGCTAAAAGTTTGTCCCATTTTGGGGGTTAAATGAATATTAAATATTAAATGAATTATTTTGCCAAAAATTTCCTAAACATTTTAGACATTTGTCTGTGGGGAATGACAAAGCAAAACGTTTATTGAAACAAAGCACCAAATATTACAAGACTAATATGACAATATTCAACTTTGAAGCTATCACACAACAAGAGATTCAAGAGTTCAAAAAATGAAAGCAATGAATTGATTTTTGTATTCATGAACTGTGCCACCATTTGTAACAATAGTTGTGACTAATTTCTTTATTTTCTTATTTGAGTGTAGTGTCAAAATGAGTGGAATGTGTTGTAAAATTAGTCTACTTGCTGTCATAAATGTCTGTGCCTCAAACTGTTTACTACAAGTTTATATAGTTCTTGTTTTGAAATTATAGATATGTACAATAAATTTTTAAACTTACTGTCCAGTATATATTTAGATAGACTTTCCTGAGATGAAAAAAAATAGAATTTGAAAAGGAAAAAGAAAAGATCATTTAGAAAAAAAAAATGCATGTAAGGGTTCATTTATTTTTAATCAAAATCAAGTAAATGGTTCACAAATCACATTTCCATCGAAAAGTAGTTATTTTTACTAAAGAAGCAAAGCACAAAATTGATAAGCAGCATGAGGAGTTTTTTAGAGCTAAGTACCATTTTTGACTAAACATAGGATTGCATACCCATGCCAGGTCTCTGTTAATTGATGAAAGCTGTCTTAATGGAGCTTTGTTCCACATGTTTAGCTATCAATTGCAAATCTAGAGAAATAGCCTAAAACATAAGTGTCAAACTCTGGCCTGTGGGCCAAATTTAGCTCGCAGTGTAATTATACTTGGCTTGTGAGCCAACTTCAAATTAATATGAAAGCTGGCCTCTGGATATTATACGGTGACATAACTTGTTTGGGTCCATTTTAAGAAATTCATTTGTTCAATTTTGGCCTGTGGCTTTGTTTAATTTAAAATTTTGGCCCATTGTGTATTTGAGTTTAATACCCCTGGCCTAAAACAAAAGAGTTTACCTTTCCAATTTGTGTTGATTCAAAGTGAATAGAAAATAATGGAAGATTGAACTCTGTGTATCACTAATACCTCAACTAGTATTAGGAATTGGATTGTAAAATATTAACAGGTTCAAGTTTGCTTTGAACATATTTTTTTAGATAGATTGGAAAACTAAAATCGAGTAAAGTTTGTTTTCAGGAATTTGTTTAGAAATAACTGTAAAATGAATGTAAATAATTTGTTAAGTAAAATTCTTGTAAATTTACCTCCTAAGAGGTTAATATATCAGTATATCCAATATATTGGCCTAGACAATATAAGGTAAAAGAAAAGTTCGGCTTTAATATGTTCATCTGGGTGACTACTTAGTAATTTTGATAAGTTGGGGTTCAAAGGATTAAAGACAATGGATTCAAGGGAGCAAGAGTTTGTATAAAGAAGTAAGAAAAAGTAAGTCAGCAAAAAAGAGAGAGGGAGGTAACAATTTCTGATGGACAGAAAATTGGTTCCAGTCTGGGATTATAAGCTTTTGTACTTATAAAACTTATAGAACCTTTCAAAGTGTGGAACCATAAATATAAAGCAGAGAAAATAATTTTATAAAAAAAATAGATAGTCTAAAAACATTTGTTTATTTATTTTTTTCTTCCACTTCATTGTTAAAATCTTATGGACTAATCTCTGTTGAAATCAACATTAAAATGAGAGGAATTGATGTATGGTAGACCAGGACATAATTGACTATTGAAGTCTTTATCTTTATACAGATCCTCCCCCAAAAGCAATAAAGTATTTCAATTAAAATGTCTTCAGTATTACCACAGTGTCCAATAAACCAAGCAATGATCTTTTAAAATAAGTAATGAAGAGCTTTTTAGTCCATTTAATCTTGATATTTACTTGAAAAGTCATCTATAGGGAAAAGTTATGACCCATTGTGTTGACATAGGCAAGCAAATGCTGGGAACATCTGCAAGCCATAAAATAAAAGATAACTGGCTTAGTAAACAGAATAATGCTTCATATAAGTATGGATTAACTTGGGAAAAATGACATAGAAAATAATGTTTCTCTTTAAATTCTACTAAATTGTTTCATAAAGGGTTTGTTTCAAAATGAATTGGCTGTTGGGATCAAAAGATTGAAAAAATCAACACTTCATTAAATATCAAGTTCCATCTAAACCTTTGGATCCTATCTTAGCAAAATTACCATCAACAAGGTGGTCAATATTTTAAAGGAAGAAAAAAAATATGATATATTATAATTTATTAATTTACCAGTAAAACCCAGTAATTTTATTTTAAAAAAAAAATGATATATATTTATATTCTTCTTTCATTAGACATGTTCTAAACTTCCATGTTAAAAAAATGGAGTATATAAAGAAATTCACAAATTTTTATGCAGAAGATAAAGTACTTCAATATGAAATGCATTATACTTCCTTAAACAAAAACCAAGTTTTGAATTATTGGTTTATGTATTAGAGTGAAATAGCATTTCATGGGTTTGGCAAGTAACTTTTCTGTTTGGCTAGTAAATGTAAATTATTTAGTTTACAAATGTCAAATAAAGATTTAGTTGACAAATGTCATATAAAGATAAGTTTATTAGTAGAGCTCAGTACTTCATTTTTTGTTAAATAAATAATTTTTTTTTGATAATTTTTTATAAACAAAGTAATAAAAATAATGATAATAATCATATTGCCAGAGGGGACTTATTGCCATTTGACATTCGGGAAACCCTGACAGACACTTGTGAAGTCTCTTGCAAGAGAAATTATTACATTACCACTTCCGAATATTTTACTAATTAATGATGAATTTTATTTATAATACAAGGTTTTTCATAAGTCAATAAACAAAAACAATTACATTCATTTCTATTCCCACAATAGAAACAAAATAAAAAAGAGGTAGAATACCACTGGAGGTTTGAAAATCACAACATCAAGTGTTACTGATGAGATCCAACAAGGTGAAACAGCTGTCTGAGTTGTATTTGATAGTTAGGTTTATTGGTAATAACCAATTTGCCTCACAATAAATGTGTTTGTGTGTGAACAGGTGCTCTTTTATGTGTATAGAAATAAATTATAGCACACAAAATTTAGTCTTGTTTCCCTCTCTGTGTGTTTATATAACTAAAAAAAAGCAAAGACCTGCACACTCTAAAAATCGACTAACAGGCCAGTGGTTAGGACATCAGACTGATATTAATAGAATATTAGATCCTGACCAGACCAAGACTTGTAATCAAAGCTACCATGATGAGCCTTGAACAGCAAAACAGACCTGTAGACAGATTGCAAAAATATTTTATTTGCATATATGTACTTGCTATTACCTATGTCTTACTTGATTGTGAGGACCTTTTTATTACTAAATGTTTATATAATGTCAAAAGTCTTATTTGTAAAAGTAAAAATTAAATATGAAAATATAATTTTAATCTAATATTTGGCACTTTATAAAACAGAACTTTAAACTTTTATTCATAATAATATATGAAAGAATAAAAGGGTTTGATTAGTTGATGTATATATTATACAACAATCCATCTTTTTCTTTTAAACTGTTTCATATTTTTTCAAATAATTCCCTAACTTAGCTCAAGCAAAAAGAGTAGAAGGAGAAAAAAAAGTTAAAAGCATATCAGCTGCAAGTTTAAAACATATACATAACAAATTTTCAGCAGGTGCACCCCAACAAGAGGTGGTAGAATACAAAAAGGTCTAATTCAACCTCTTGAGGTCTCTTGCCTCGTCTTTTTTATTTCTTTCTTCTCAATCAGTGTATCAAATAACAACAATTTCTAGTCTGCAAAGATACTTTGTCTGCAGCAACAGAAGAAATTTATTCCTTTAAACAATTAGTAAAGACAGAGATGCAATAGCAAAGCTTCTGTTACTTTTGATTATGACTATGAAAATATACTAGAACTAGATTCATTTTGTACTTAGCACTCTCGCAGACCCTGCAACTGCAGGGGGGCCGCAAGGCTCCTTGGCTTCCCAGATCTTTGGTAATGCAAAAATTACCAAAATAATTAATCATTAGGATTAAGTAGAAAATCATTATTACATAAGTGTAATAATGATTTTGAAATATACATCCATCTCTCTGTTTCATATATATATATATATATATATATA
>JAUZSX010313146.1:0-12137 GCA_034780655.1 Idiosepius hallami | reverse complement strand
TAAAATGGCCGCTCTCACCAGAGATGGGAGAGTTCACGTGAAGACAGTAATAGGGGTGTCAGTTACCCCAGAACACTCAGGCTATCATAATAATTTTTTATCAAAGAATATGCTTGTTACATCCCTAATTATTGAGGCTGTTACAAAAATATTTTAAATAAAAGTATGTTGTCATGGCCCTACTAATAAGTAAAGAATTAAAAGAAATGGTAAAATTACAAAATAGTCAAGTCTGTCACAAGAATAATCTTTGATAAAATCATATCATCACAGCCCTACTAATAAATAAAGAATTAAAAGAAATGGAAAAAAGTGAAAATAATCATGTCTGTCACAATATCTTTGATAAAATCATATGATCACAGCCCTAATAATGACTAGTCCATTATTTTAGGAAAGGGTGACATCATTCAACATTTTAAAAAAATGCAGCTAATAGTTTTCTAGGTAGAATTCTAGGGCAGGCTAGTTAGACATATTCTAGAAAGGTTCCATTTGAAAATTAACATAGAGAATAGAAAAGCAAAAGATTTCTGGTAATGGCCTAAACTAACTGAATCCATCATCTGTGTTTAGTCAAGTAAAACTGTAGAAATAAATAGTTAAGTCTAAATAAACAAGAGTTATGTAATCTGTCTTAAAAACTACCAGACATTAATACTGAACATAAAGCATAGGTGTAACCCAAGACAATTAAAACCACCAGAGGCAGACCGAGAGTGTTATAAGACCTTGGGCAGAAAATGGGCCGCACCCTCCCATTTTTTTTTATTTTTATGCCACATGTAGAGGTTGTGCACCAGGTGACTTGTGCATATTAAGTATTAACTAAGTTTGGTAATCAGTTGTAGCTATTCGGTAGCAGGCTTAGCCACCTAGCGGCACTGGCGAAAAATGTGCCTTGCCGCCCCGTTTCCCCTATAAAGGTGAGTTGCGCCCCCCAAACATACTGAAGCCTTTGATCAAAGAGCATATATACATACATATACAAATAGAGAAAGAGATATTGATTGAAAGAGAGATGGATTGATAGATGTATATTTTAAGTGTGATTATGATTTTCTACTTAATTCTAATAATTAATTCATTCATTTATTTATTGGATATTAATTAATTGATTTTTGGATATTTTTTTATTTACAAAAGATTTGTGAAGCCAAGGAGCCTTGCTGCCCTAGGGGAGCTTGCTACCCCTCTTCCCACAATTTTGGGGCTGCAGGGGCCTTAAGCATCCCAAATTAGCAGATGTTGTTCTTCATATACACATAGACAATCTCACTTTTATTGATCTACAGTTAATTTTCACTCTGTCTCTCCCTCTCTCTCAAACAAGTAACAGGTGAAAAATAGAAAAAAAAATTCATAGAAATATGAATAAATTATAAACATCCCAGAATCAAATTTCAAGTCTCTAGACCCTAAATTAAAAGTAACTGTTCTTCATATACAAACAGAAAACCTCAATTTTATAAATCTACAGTTAACTTTCCTTTCTCTCTGTTTCTACCTCTATCTCTCTCTATCGCTCTCTCTCTCTCTTTCTCTCTCGCTCTCTATCTCTCTCTCTCTCTATCTCTCTATCTTTCTCTCTCTTTCTTTCTCTCTCTCTCTTTCTCTCTCTCTTTCTCTCTCTCTCTCTCTTTCTCTCTCTCTCATTCTCTCTCTTTCTTTCTCTCTCTCTCTTTTTTCCCTCTCTATCTATATTTCTCTCTCTTTCTCTCTATATTTCTCTCCCTCTCTCTCTCTCTTTCTCTCCCTCTTTCTCTCTCTCTATCTCTCTCTCTTTCTCTCTCTTTCTTTCTCTCTCTCTCTCTTTCCCCTCTCTATCTATATTTCTCTCTCTCTTTCTCCCTCTTTCTCTCTGTCTCTTTCTCTCCCTCTCTCTCTTTCTCTCTCTCTTTCTCTCCCTCTCTCTTTTTCTCTCTCCCTCTCTTGCTCTCTCTCTCTAAGGTAATGGGAGAAAAATAAAAGAAAAAAAACATAATAATAAAAAATAAATTATGAAATAGATTCTTAAAATAAATAAAATTGAAAAGATGATAAGCAATAAGTGGCTGGAAGTGCAAGCATTTATAATTTACATAGCAGAATAATAAGATGATCAGGTTCAATACTCCAAACTAATGAAGCCGTGTAGAGTTTAAATAAGAGGTATTTGGCAATAATGAATAGATAACAACAGAATTATTTTCAGGCTGTTGCAGTGGATATCGAAGAAAAATGATTCAATCTACAATGTGTTAAGCTCTGGAGCGCAAATTAATATCTTGTGAAGAACTCATTGTTTTATTAGCATTGTTTCCACAAAATGCACGCAAAAAAAAAAAATTTAATTTGATTAGAATATTTTTCACTTCTTTAATTTCTGTATTTTTTTTTTTTCTAGATTTTTTTTTTGTTTTTTTTTTAACATTTAAAACCAGAGTTCACTTTTCTATTGTTTATGGCATAAAAATCAATTATATATATTTTTTTTTAATTTTTATATTTTTTTCTAATTGTAATTTTTGTCCAAATTATTATTT
Source organism: Idiosepius hallami (assembly GCA_034780655.1). Lineage (NCBI taxonomy): Eukaryota > Metazoa > Mollusca > Cephalopoda > Idiosepiidae > Idiosepius > Idiosepius hallami. Next base: position 9,612 of record JAUZSX010313146.1, on the reverse strand, counting down.
CTGCATCGTAAGATGTATGAGGCATGATTCCATTTTCTTTTGTTTTGTAGAATTCATGATTTGGGACAGCAGGTGTCCTTGCATAAGCAAACCCTATTCATGACTCTTTCACTTGCTTATTAATTCATTATCATTGATTTCTTTTATTGCACAATATAATTTACTCATGCAAAGATATTGAATCATTAGGGCAGAGCAATGATCTAAATTTTGAATCAAAAGTTTTGAAAAGCAGAAAATTAGCTTTGTTCTTTTTGATTCAATTATAATTAAATTCTTCAGGCGGCAAGGTGGAGCTGTGGTAAAGGCTTGAACTATGGAACCGTATTACATGAGTTCAAATCCCAGTCAAATCCATTGCATCTACCTTTAGCTACCATATACCATATGGGGTAGATGGGGCTCGTTAGCTCGGGAGAGCAGTTCATCTTGGTGAAGGGTAACACCGAATATATAAAGCCTGGGTAAGAGCACGTAAAAATGGCCTTGTGCCAAACTTGGGGGTGCTCACCAAGTAAATATCATAATTGGACTTATTTGCTTTAGGAAAGGTATAACCCCCCCATTCCTTTCAGCTATGGATTAAATAGTACATATTATGTTATTCAAAAAGCTATGCATGGACTAAAAGAATGTTCATCAAAAAATGATTGTTCCAAACCTTAGATTACCTAAAGAGGTTGATATGCCATAAAAAGACAAAATCAAAGTAATAAGAAAGACATTTCTTAAAAATGATTGCTCTCTGCATTAAATGACCTTAAGAGGTTGATATGCCATAATACAAAGCAAATTACCTATGTTCATCAATACTCCCCCACTCCCCTAATCCCTCCCTAGTTTTCTCCCACCCTTCCACATCCACCCCCCCTTTGGTCACGTGACCATTTTTCTCCTAAATGAAAAATCTGTCTGCAGAGCGAATGCTTTTAGCAAATTGAAGTTGAAATCTTTGAACAGAAAAGACAACACACCACGCAAAACATGAATGAAGGAAAGGAAAGAAAGAAAGAAAGAAAGGTATACAAGAAAAAAAAAGGAAAGAAAAGGAAAGGAAAAAAGAAAAGAAAAGAAGGAAGGAAGAAAGGAAGGAAAGGAAAAAAGAAAAAAAGGAAGGAATAAAAGAAAGAAAGGAAGAAAGGAAGAAAAGAAAGGAAGGAAAAAGAAAAAAGAGAAAGGGAGGGAGAAAGAAAGAAAGAAAGGAAAGGAATGAAAAGGAAAAAAAGAAAAATAAAGAAGGAAGAACGAAAGAAAGAAAGAAAGAAAGAAAAGAAAGAAAAGGAAGGAAAGAAATAAAAAAGAAAAAAATATCTAGAATCAAAGAACATTCTAGTGTCACAGAATCTGTAACTTAGAACTAAAGGTCTGAAAATAAACAAATGAGACAAACCACACACACACACACACCCAAAAAAATTAGATGGTTAGTGAGCAAATAGACAGCCTCATTGAGTGGATATCTAAGTTGACCCTCTTGTCATTTTAAGCCATTATTATCTGACCTCTACAAGAAGTCTGTGGGGAGACGGTAGAAGTCTTTTTTGGTTTTGGTTTTTTAATCTTAACTCAACAGAAAAAGTGAAAGTACCTCCTCCTGCTGCTGACTGGGCTGTTTAGATTTTTCTAGAAGGAAAAGCACTTTTCATTATTTTTGAAGAACTTTAGCTTAAATTGGATTGGAAATCAGTACATCTATAAAATGTGTGTGTGTGTGTGTGTGAGGACAGGACCAGTCTTTTTTTAAATCCTAAGCCAATTTTTGGTCTACAGGCTTTGAATTTAATACACAGGGCATTCAGACTTCAGAAAAGCTTTTTAATTGCTGTAAAAACAGCAGCTAAAGGGTCAAAGTTTAAAGAGTGGTCTTTGACAAACTGTTCTGCCAATTTTTGGTCTAAAGACTTGAAATTTTATACATGGGGTCTTCAGACTAGGGGAACACATCCTAATTGGTTTTGAACTGGAAAAATATCTGCTAAGGTGTCAAAATTTTCAATTACAAAAATCACAGATCAAATTGAACGCAAAATTGAGCATCAAGCATTCAGACCACAAAAATTAGCAAACCACAATGGCTCAGACTATTAAAATTTGCATAGCACAATGGCAACCTACATTTTATGAATTGCTACCAGATTTCTTTGCTGGAAAGGCATATCTCTATTCACTACAATTAGATTACTATTATTACTACTGTTACAACACCTGGATATATTTACTTGGTCGAGCACCAATCCAAAATGGCACAAGGCCATTTTTACATGGTTGAACTGTTGCTGCTTAAAATATTCACTGGATCTGTTACCATTTGGATTAATTTCTTTTTCTTTTGTCAATAAAAGGCATTTTAACTTTTAAAATATCATTTAATGCCAAGAACAATCATTGTACACACACAGTTTTTGGGGATTTTAAGACAATGTTCGCCATTTAACCCGCTGAAGAGAATGTGGGAATTCATACTTTTCCCAAGGGTATTAGTCCAATTTTGAACGCATATGGAATGACTGGTATTTAAACTTGCATACTACGATTCAAAAGTCACACTGGGTCATATGGAGTTCTTCTTGACAGGACATAGTGAATGGAAGGCACTTTATTTTAAGATGGACAGAGTTTGGTGATAGACATAAAAAGATGGATGGACAGGTGGATGTTGTATTTCTTAAACAATTTGATTTGTTTGTTTTGTGTTTAATGGCATATCAACCATTTTAGGTCAAAAATTACTTTTGATAAACATTATTTCATACACAGTTTTTTGGGGTGTTTTTAATAACACTACTTGCACCATTTAATCCAAAGCTGGAGGGAAGATGGGGATTCATACCTTTCCCAAGGGTATTAATCGACATGTCAGCATATACAGAATGAATTCGATTCGACCTCGCATACTACGATTCCAAAGTCTGACTGCCTATCCACTGGGCTATGACAACTGCACTGAATCAGTTTGAAGCCAGACTGGTTGGAAATAAAAACGTTTAATCGACTTCTGGTTCATGAATTATTTTTTAAGAAATAAAGGGAGATAATCAAAGGGACAAAAACGCGGAGGAGGAGGGTTGACAACAACAACAACAACAAAGGGTGAGAAAAAAAAAAAAAAGAATGGAATTAAATGGGAGGGGGGGAAGGCAGATCAAAGTGATATTGAGTGTTTAATATGACAGGAGCCAAGGGTAAAAAAGGGGAGAGGATGACATCAAACAAGAAGAAAAAAAAGGAGAAAATGAAAAAGAAGCAATTAGTCTTCAGACTGTAGTCAGAAGAAGAAGAAGAAGAATTTCTCATAGACTGAAGGAAGGACAAGACAATGTTGGAAAGAAAAAGAAGTTTATAAAAAGAATTAAAAATGAGGACATCAAAAGAGAAATAATCTTTCAAATAAAAACAAAAAAATAATTTGTCTTAAAAAAAGAAAAAAAATCATTAAAAATCAATCAGCAAAAAAAAAAAAAAATAAAAATTAAAAAAAATAAAAATCATTAAAAGCCAGAAAAAAAAGCCTGAAGGAGATTTAAAAAAATAAAAAAATACCTTAAAACATGAATTAGTTTCACTCAGTTATATATAGGCTCAAATATGTAAAAACAAATACACAAAAAAAATTAAATAACAATTATTTATTTATATATATATATATATATATATTCAATAAAAAAAATTTTTAAGGCCGTGAACATTTGTTTTTTTTTATATTTTATTTTATTTCATGTTTGACATCTCTATACGTGTTTCAGGCCTTTGGTGGCTATCTTTATAAATATATATATATATGAATCTTTTGGAAGGATGTTGCGTAAATTCATTGTATGATTCTTTTTCAAATAACTGCCTACCCTATTCACTTATTTTCAAACTGTAGCATTAACAAAATTCATTACCCCCTTTGTTCAAGTAATCCATTATCCCTTCGGTTTTACATTGGAGAGATAAATAGAAATCCTTATGGGTTTTGTAAAAAGACTTGGATTTAAGGGTCACACTGTCTGCTTAAACTCCCATATCATGTCAGATTAAATGAGAGGGATTTTTAGGAATTAATGTCACAACGAAGTAATGTTACATTGTTTTGATCCTTAATACTTGATTAGCCCCAATTGTTTCAGCCTTAACCCTATTGTTAAACTGAAATCCTAAATCAATACTTAAAATAATATACCAAGAATTAAAAAAAAATGAAGAGAAATAAAATTACAAATTCATAAAAAGAAATAAAATTATAAATTTAAAAAAAGAAATAGAATTATAAAGAAATAAGATTACAAATTCATAAAAAGAAATAAAATTATGAATTTATAAATAGAAAAAAATTAAAGAGAATAAAATTATAAATTTATAAAGAGAAAAAAAATAAAGAGAAATAAAATTAGAAATTTATAAAAAGAAAGAAAATTAAAGGGAAATAAAATTAGAAATTTATAGATACAAAAAATTAAAGAGAAATAAAATAAAAAATTTATAAATAAAAATAAAAATAGAAATTTATAAATACAAAAATGTAAAGAGAAATAAAATTAGAAATTTATAAAGAGAAAAAAATTAAAGAGAAATAAAATGAAAAATTTATAAAGAGAAAAAAATTAAAAAGAAATAAAATTAGAAATTTATAAAGAGAAAAAAAATTAAAGGGAAATAAAATTATAAATTTATAAAGAGAAAAAAATTAAAGAGAAATAAATTAATAAATTTATAAATACAAAAAATTAAAGAGAAATAATATTATAAATTTATGAATAGAAAAAAATTCAAGAGAAATGAAATTAGAAATTCATAAATACAAAAAATTAAAGACAAATGAAATTAGAAATTTATCAAGAGAAAAAAAAATTAAAGAGAAATAAAATTATAAATTTATAAAGATAAGTAAAATTAAAGAGAAATAAAATAAGAAATTCATAAATACAAAGAATTAAAGACAAATAAAATTAGAAATTTATCAAGAGAAAAAAAAATTAAAGACAAATGAAATTATAAATTTATCAAGAGAAAAAAATTCGATGCGGCATTTTTTATAAAAAAATTATAACCTAAAATTAGATATTTTTCAAATTATAATTTTATTTGAATATTATCCTTTTCTATTTCAATATACCAACATTCGTGAAAGTTTATTTAAGAAATCAAATTTTCTTTTATAGATTTTTAATTCTTTTTTAAATTTATATTCTGTATTGATATTAATTAGGTTGTAAGCACACACAGACACTCGCACATATTTACCCTTGCGTGAACACTAACACTCACACTAACACGCGGGCACACATATATTGAGTCTTACACATATATATATATATATATATATATATATATATATAATAGAATAATTTTTGCAATCCGTCTACAGGCCTGTTTCGTCGTTCACGGCTCGTCAGGACTGCTCCGCAAACAAAAAGTCAACCTTCAGCCAGGATCAAACGCGAATCGGCTGGGTGACATTCCGGTGCGCTACTAACTGACCTACGGTCGCTTTATCAGGAGAAGCTATGCTTTGTAGCGATAAGTAAATAACTATTAGGCGTCCAACCCAACCTTCAGAGTGCTTAATTAACTTAGGCAAAGTTAAGAGCAACTAAGCCCCTGGCTATCCCCACTGGTGTGCTTCGCCAGGTAGGTAATTTCAAATTCTAAAATGATTTTATGTTAGCAGAGTCCAAACATGGTTAAGTTGATTTTAGAGTGGTGACAGAGGTGGGAGGGATAAAGCGCTTCGGATTAAAAAATAAACAGTCTCGTTCATCGGTGGCAAAAATATACCTAGAATGGTATTGTCTATTTAGAAAAGTTCATTTTGGAGCACAAAAGGTCTCTTATTTTAATGGCACCTTCCTTTATTTGAAATAGCTTTATTACAGAATTACAATAAAACAATCGAAAGCATGATTTGCAAATTTATTTTATCTGATTATTCATTAATGACTATTCAAGCATTAGTCGTTTTCCCGGTAAGTGGGTGAGTCCATTAGGGACCAAGGCAATAATGCTTTGACCAAGACCTCAGAAGAGCTACCGGCTGGGTCCAACCTTCCCCGCAGAGAGTAGGTGATGCATAACCGTGTTCGGTTCAAGATGGCAAAGACCCTAGATAACCTCTCGAGGTGGGACTTTGGAAAGGACGCAGTTTTTTTCATGCGGCGCTGGTGAGCAGACCATCGCTCACATACTGCACACTTGCCCTGATTTTGATCTAAGGGATGCGATGGTTACCGCCCGTTGTTTCCTCTTTAGATGGAGCGGCACGATGTAAATGATGAAAGTCGGTTTCTGCGGTTTACATGTCTCTATAACAATACCAGAACTAATAAACCAAAAAATATCAAAAGCTAAATATTTCTAATAGATAACTTTACTAAAACTGAGGATCATTTTTTGTATGAAATACTTTGCAGATAAAATAGCTACTATTAGCCGTACTAATAAAGTACAGCTAACGTTTGTGGTTTGAAGTCACTTTTGAAATAAAACTATCAATCAAATATTTGCAGCAGTAGCGTAGCAACAGTTTTTGCCGCTTGGGTTAGTCATGAGATTTTCGCCCCCGATTCAACCACTGATAATATGTTAACGCTGAAGATAAAACTAAAAGTATTTGTTTTCATAGAACTACAATCAAGGATCTAACTATATTCAACCTAAATTATTTATTTTTAACCCACTGATAATAGTTACTTAAAAACTCCGTTTAAAAACATAATTACACACAAAACACAAACTCTTTTTTTTTATAAAATTTCTGATTTTTGATAGCTGCATACAAAATTTTTTTTGCTATTATCTTTTTTTACCCCCTCAAAATGCCACCCCCTCACATGCACCACCCGGGACGGACCGCCCCCTTCACCCTTGACTTGCTACACCTCTGATTTGCAGATAAAGTTCCTTTGTCGGTTTCCTATTAATTCTATTGTGAAAATGTGTCATTTAAAATACTAAACTCTTTTTGTAAAGATGTGATTCTTACTTAACGAAAGCATCTTATATTTATGAATATCATATTTACTTGGTAGAGCACCAAACCAAGTTAGGCACAAGGCCATTTTTACGTGCTCTATATGCCTGGGATGTTTTAATTCAGTGTTACACTTCACCTAGATAAGTTGCTCTCCTAAGTTAACGAGCTCCATCTGCCCGAGGCTGCTAAAGTAAATGTAATGGTTTTGACTGGGATTTAAACTCGCGAAATACGATTTCAGAGCCCGAGCTTTTATCAATGCTCTACCGTTGCTGCCCCCCCCCCCAATCTTATAGTTATCAATATGATGATCTCAATATATTGGCACTGTTATGAAATAACATTTGTGTAAGTATTACTCAGCATAATTATCTTCAAATAATATTTAAACTTTTCAAACCAAGTGTGCTGCTAGTACGCTATCAGTCATTTGCAAATAGCTCTTTCGTAAATGTACCAAATAAAACAATTCCGGTTCTGTCAAAGTAGCGTTTCAATAATATTGATAACGTACCTGCTTGCTAATAACAAAGATATCTATGTAAAAATATAGGAATGTTTGACTTATGTTATATCAAGTCTTTTCGGATATTAACTGTGAAGAACAAATATTTTTGATAAACGTCTTCTTTTTGTCAACACGTTGTCTAAATGGCTCTTTATGAACTGTTTAATCCATAGCTGGAAGGAATATGAGAATTCATACTTTTTCCAAGGTTATTTGTCCGAGAATGATTTACACAAATGTATTTGAATTCGTGGAATTCCATCTCAAAAATACAAATTAATCTTTCTGAGAGCGCTATTAAGTTATTTCCCCTATTCATTTTTTGATATCACAATATTGACCGTCATTCACTTTCAGTAGAATATTCAATTCTAGTTCCTTATTTGTCTCTAAAAAAGGGTCACCTAAAAAAAATCATCTCTTTTTAGTTATGTTACCATTGCACACCAGATTAAAAAAAAGCTGATACAATTTATACAATTATTCAAACATTTAATAATATTATGTACGTGTTTCTACGTGCATTATTTATTCTAAAATATTACTTTAACAATAATCATCTCAGGCACATCTTTCTGAAATGAAATTATAATAAGTTTTTCTTTATTTTATTAGTGAAAAACTTACAAATATGCAATTACTAGAGCAGTAAAAAAACTTTTTCAAAAGAATATGCCATCAAATACCCAGTTAGTAGGGCTGTGACAAGAATATTTTTTGATAAAAGTATGTCACATTTCTACTAAAAAGTAAAGAATTAAAAGAAATGGTATGATTGCAAAATAGTCAGGTCTATGGTAAGCATATTCTTTGGTAAAATAATACTGTAACAGCAATACAAATAAATAAAAATTTTAAAGTAATGATAAAATTTCAAAATAGTCAGGTCTTTGACAAGCATATTCATTAATAAAATAATATTGTCACATCGCAACTAATAAATAAAGAATTAAAAGTAATCATAAAATTACAAAATAGTCAGGTCTGTGACAAGCATATTCTTTAATAAAATAATATTGTAACAGCCCTAGTAATTACATTATACTTTTTTCAAACCAATAAGCCGTGAGCCTCTAAATCATTCAAGTTTTTTTATCCTGCCACTACAACTTTAGGTAAAAAAAATAGCAAACGAAGCCAATACTACCTTGTACATCATTTTAATTTTCCCAAGAAAGAATAAATAAATATTTTTTTAGAATTCAGTAATAATACAAGCTTTGCTAAGATTAACATTGATAGCAGTCAACATAGTCTCAGTAGATAAAGAGCTCTATTGTAATTGGTTTGAAAATGTTTGTCAAAGTTTCTGCATCAATTCATAATTGATCGGTTAGTATTGAAACGATGAATTATAGTAACCAACGTTTGCTTAGAAAAAGTTGCCAAAAAACCTCTTCTAATTTTATAAACAATTATTTTCAAAGAAAACATTGCTTTTACGGATAATTAAAAAAAAAACTTTTTGTGAAAAATTATTTTGTAAAAAAAATTAAAAAAAAATTAAGATCTGAGTCTATTCTTTTCCCCTAAATAAAATTGATCTAATTTTTTTAAAGCTATACTTTGCTGCGCCCACCTGTTTTATATTTCTTGGAAAGACATTTAGATTTATTTCATTTATTTTAATTGCTGTGATGCTTTGCAAACTGTTCTACCAATCAAATGTAAAGACAATTATGATTTGAGTTTATTTTTTTGGCCTTGGATTTTAATCGATTTAATTTTGATCATGATTCATTTTCATTTCAGTTAACAAAAACATCAACTGATGTAAGGTCTTGGACACATCCTCAGTGTTGAATCCTGGGATCACTGGATGTTTCGGGTCTTATAACAGACACCCTCCCTCATTTTCGTTTAAATTAGACAATAAGTAAATTACGTATCAAACAATGACTTTTAAAATAATCGCCCCAAAATGTTACGCTTTAAGAATAGATGTGTTAATAAAAACAACTCTTTGGTCATTGCAACAAATTACTATAGTTATTTCCCTTTGTTAATTTGCCGTAAGTAAAAGTGAAATCCGATGATAAGATTTATGATAAATACAATGGATATAAATGTATATAATCTGCATGAGTGGTTTAAATTCATTAGGAATTATTTGTCTATCAATCCATATATTTATCTATTAATCTCGTTC
>JAUZSX010313126.1:0-12138 GCA_034780655.1 Idiosepius hallami | reverse complement strand
AATAATAATAATATATATATATATATATATATATATATATATTATATTGAACACAAATCAAATAAAAATGTAGTTGTTGGTTAAAAATGAATTTATTACTGTATCTTGATGAAGTTTCTTTATTCTTTGTTTATTTGGTATGAAAAACACACAGGCTAAAAACTGTCAGAAACCATAGATCCAACCCTAATATAGTTGATTAGCACAAAGGGTCTTTGGTGACTGTTATTTTCTAGCCTGAGTTAGGTTGGCACTTTGTTTACATTTATTTATATACAGAAACACGATCGGGTGTTGAAGGATGAGATTCTAATATTTTTCATAGGTTGATTAGTTAATGTTATTATTATTGTAGTAGTTATTATTATTTTATTTTTTTTTACCAGATTATTTAACTTTTATATTACGTATTTTATTAATTAGTTTGAACAGAAATATACATTTATATACATTTGTATTTATTAATTAATGAATTGATTCATTCATTTGTTTATAAGTCGGTTGTATATATTTTTGCTTTAATTTAATTTCATATCTATTTCTTTATTATTTGGAATCTCACATCAATCACCAGGCGCTTTCGCATCCAGCAACCTGTGATTTTTACTGGTGTCAAAGTGACAAGTCTTCTTTGAGATTCAGAAGGTTCTGCACCATTCCAGTCAAAGGCTTTTGCCCCTGCGTGTCCACTTTGCACACTTGTCATTATCAGTCTTCCTACTCTGCCAATGCCTGGTGGTGATTCCTGAAGGCAGTCACAATTATTATTATTATGATTATGATCATTATTTTAGTTTTATCTGAATCAGATGGAGATTTAATATTTATTTAAAAGAAATATACGTGATCACTTTTATCAATATACTAGTACATATATCAGTTAAAAATAACGGGTTTTAATATCACAAAAGCTGATAAAATAGTCTGAATAAAGAAATAGCATGAAAAATTTCAATATATTTGTTTTGAGTGAATTGATTAGAAAACAAAAATAATGAGAATATGCAAATGAGTTCTTTTTTACAGTTTGGTATTCGATTTTTGTATATGGTACAATTAGAGAGAAATTTGTTAATGACTGAATAGTGAGTTCAGTCAATTAAATGTTAACTTTTGTATTTATAATTTGTAAAACAGTTAAAAATACTGAAGAGAAGGCAAAATATTATTTTTTACCAAATCCTTGTAGAAAAAAAAAGTAATTCTCAAGGGCAAATTGATTATCAAATCAAAACCTTCATTGATTGTTGTTTGTCAAACACAAAGACTTTCAAATAAACCAAAGTCAGTTTTTTTTTAACTTTTTCTGTTTATAATGGAAACCAAAAGTCTCCCAGGACTGTCAATCAGTCCATGTGGAAATGTACCTTTTTTTTTGTAAAATAAACTATTTAAACATTGGATTTTTCATTTGTTTTAAAATAATCCCATGTAGAAATGGGATCAAAGTGCAGTATCTCAAAGTGTAGTTAACTTCACTTGTTCCCTATTGAAAAGGTCACAATAGAAAAAAAAACCAGTCCTACATGACTGCTAACCAGTCTACGTGGAATTTTTTTTTATAAAAAGGTTTTTGATAAAGTAATCCATTAGTCCTAAACTTATAGTTTTCAGCTTTTATATTTTTGTGGTCTGTCCTACCTAACCAAGAATGAACTACATAAGAAAAAAAAAAGTTTTGTGGTGGAATTATTGCAAGAATTAAGGGATAAACTTTAAAGGAATTTACAAAGTCACGAGCAAAACAAATCAGGAAAAAAAAAAGATTAAATTCTCAAAAAAACTATGGAAAGTAGATTTGTATCCTTAGGGCATTAATTTATAATGAATTTAAGTCTCCAACAGAAAAAAAATCTCTAAAAGTTAAACATGATTTAGAATTTTGAATCAAAAATAAAATAAAATGAAAATTAGAAAGTTAACAATTGTTATTAGGGCTTTTACTATTTGTAAAAGGATTAATTTATAATGAATTTAAATTGTAAAATTAAACATAGTTGAAATAACCCTAAGCTGGAATGTTTTATTATGTATTTAGTGGGGAAGGGAAAAAAGATAGAATATTATATGAAATGCCAGGATGTAAGTTCTATTGTCCCTTGGGGGTTGATTTACATTAAATTAAGTTGTAAACCCAAACCAAAAAACAACCAATCTTCCAAAATGGTTCTCTTCAAAGACTCTTCATTTTGAAACAACAGTTCTTGATTTTTCTTTTTCTATACATCAAAGTTAATTGAAGCATAAAGAGTTTGGTCTTCTGTCTTCAGATTTTTAGGATTTTCTTTATTTTGACCTTTACTAAGAAATTCGAGATCAGCATACAATAATTCTTTGCCAGCAGGCTGAAAAAACAAAAACGAAAAATTAATACTCATGACGCACGGCATAGGTAAAATAGGGGTTGGTTTATATAAGTTCTAATTGACCTTCATCTGGAGAATACAAGTTTAATTTTTATTGTTAATAAAAATGAATTCATCAGTGTTTACTCAAGAGAGACTCAAAATTTATTGACACATTATACTAAAAATTATTGTATTGTCAGTGAAAGGTTGATTTTTAGTTTACTCTTAGAATTGAGATTTGGAATATTCTGGGTATTTAAGGATACTAGGTTCTATATTATCAATTATAATAGATAGTTTGTTTAAATTTTAGAATAACATTTGATATTAATGCAGAAGAACAAATTTTTAGGTTGTTTAAAAAATGGAATGAAAATTCTTAATGTAGTGCCACAAACAGAAAATGAAAGTAACTGTTAATTGACTTAAAAAAAACAAGTTTTCGTTAAGTGTAGTAGTGTGGGGAGTTATACAGGCCCAATAATAAATTACATTTTTAATTTCTTATTAAAGAAAAAAGGCAATACGACAATTGTCAATTGTCAACCAAAGAAAAATTGACAATTGTTGTATTGCCTTTTTTCTTTGTTTAAAAAAAGTTTTTTTTTAAATGATAGCTTGTTGTATTGCTTGCTTACTTCTCTCGTTTGTTAACAAAAATTGTTTTGTTTAAATATTCTTTTGTATTTTCATTAAAACATTAAGTCAATTAACAGTTAATTCCATTTTCCGTTTGCGGCACTAAGTTAAGAATTTCCATTCCATTTTTTAAACAACCCAAAAATTATTTCCTCTCCTGCATTAATACCTAAAATTGAAAACATTCAAACCTGTTGTGGCTTCATTTCAAGGTTTTCATAAAGATCTTCTTTTGGTTCGTTTGCTGCAATAAAAAAAGAACAACATTTGAAGATGTTTATAAAGAAAATATTGAATGTTAGAAAGAGCTTTTTCTAAACAAATGACTCTCTTACAACCAGTTGATTGCAACATGGCCACTGGCTATTTGTTTGGTTACAGGGTTATTTTCAGTGGTTCTTATTCACTTTCATGAATTCTTGCAATAAGATAATAAAAATCATTCTGTAGAACATGGTATATTCTTATTATTATAACCATAGAGAGTATTGGCTTATGGACATTAAATTGAAAATGCACATGTAAAAAAATTGATGCACCATAAAAATGAAACCAAACAAACCTTAAGGAAAAAATAAAACCAAACCAAACCAAAAAAAGAGTTTACTTACCAAATTTTGGTTTCTGTGGTAAAACTGGTGGAGGTTTTTTCTTTGCTGGATATGAAAAAAAAAATTATTTAAAAAAAAAATATTTCATTGTTTAAAAATTTAAAAAAAAGTTATTTTTGGCATTAAATTACAAAAAGGTTTGATTTTTAAACTGTTGTATAAGTTATCTCCCTTGGACTTGATTAAGCGTTCTGTTAAAGCGTTCTATGTATTCATTCTTAAACTTTGTATCAACAAAGCAGTATGTGTGTTTTTAAGTAGATAAAACCTTTATCAAAGGCTACTCTTTCTTATCGTTTTATTTTCTTACTAATTACTTCAAGGTTGATATATTATTAAAAATGAAACAAAACTAAAAAAAGAAAAGTTTACTTACCAAGTTTAGGTTTATTTGGCAAAACTGGTTGAGGCTTTTCTTTTACTGGATATGAAAATAAAATTGGCAAAAATTCATTGAAATTTAAATTTTAGCAATAAATTTTTTTATCCAAATTAGAAAATTCTAATAATTTTTTTAGCTCTGATATTTATTTATAAAAGTAACTAAACACAACTGTGTAACTGACACAAAAACCTAAACAAGAATATAAGATTTAGGAATCCACCACAAAAAATGGATAGATTTTTTAAATTTTAAATCTAGCTATGAGGTGATGTCATTTGGAAGAGTCCACATAATCTATAATAGAGTACTGTTATTTTCATGGGTCCCTAATCGATTTTTTAAATTTTAAATCTAGAGTTAATTGTATATTCACTTGCACTCATTGGAAAACGATTCGGAAAAAGTCAACCAAGAAATGTCACAATGCATTTAATTTAGCTCCAAAAGAGACTGGCATGAGTGAGACTTTTATTTTTGTGAAAGGGAGGCAAACAATTGACATGTTATTACAAGTCTAGTTAACAGACTCATTACCATTGATTGTATGCAGATATTTGTGGTAAAAGTTATTCAAGTTGTACAGAGAAGTTAAACTTTTGAATTCAAGTCTATTGGCACTTTCTTTTCCTTTTTAATTCTCATAACAACATGAAAAATATTTCCTGTCATCAGAAATTAAAATAGGCTTATCAAAATTAAAATTTAACTTTGAAAATTATTTTTTTTAGTTACTAAGAAATTATTCATTACTTGAAATTTTAAAAGAATTTAAAATTCATCTTCAATTATTGTGAAATAATTCTTCAATATATTTTTTCTGGCTATTATAATTATAAAAACGGAAATCATAGAATTTTAATAGCATTGAATGGCAATTGTATTAATTAGGATGTTTCATATTTTGTGCGAGTTTTTGGAAAGAAATCATCTTGGTCAAGGGAAGTAATTTTAGCCCGACTATTAAAGAAGCTTAATATATAGGAAATCAGCTAATGCTTTTTTATGCTCATTCATTTCTAATGCTTTTCTATACTAAATTTATTTTAAATGCTTTTTTATACATTTAGTATAAAAAGCATTTCTAAAGCTTTTTTTAAATACTGAATTCATTTCTAATGCTTTTTTATCTTAAATTCATTTCTAATGCTTTTTTATACTAAATTCATTTTAATCCTTTTTATCATACTAAATTCATTTCAAAAGCTTGTCTCTTAAGAAAGCCTATTATATAGAAAGGCATCACCATATGTAAATATTAGTAGTCTAAATCACTTTTTAGATAAATAACTATTGAGTTTTCATTTTCTGGAGAGCCAAAGGATGTAGGGTGTTTAACAACCACAAAGATCTGATTTTTATATTATAATAGGTATTTCTGATGAATTAATGCAAAAAATATTTCTTTTAAAGAAATTTACCATTTTTGTCTTGGGATTGAGATTCATTAACTTTTGAATTCAAGTCTTTTTTATTTGCTGAAAAAGTCAGAAAAAATTTAAAACTTTTTGTTCATAAATAAATTTTATTAAAGTCTGTGAGAAAATAAGAAGAAAGTAAATGTAATTATTTCTTATGATTTAAAGTAAATATTGGAAATTCTTTTAGGTCATTTTCTTTTTTGAGAATTAACTAAATACAGCAATTTTTTGTTTGTACTATTATCTTTATCTTTATCATTGTTATGTTTACAAGATTATGGTTGATAAATTAATTGGCCTTTCTCAAATGATTGAACTCGGAGTTTTCACAGAATTTATGTTGGATTTTTTTTGATCAACTGAGACCATATTTTCTTTCTTTCCTTCTTCTTCTCATTTATTGTGTATGTATGCTCATATTGGAAGAATCCATTTTATACCGGAATATTCTAATCCCAGCCAATCAGAGAAAAGAATAGAAGTAACATTGTCTATAAACTAATTAAACCCAAACTGATATAATTACCACTGCTGCTGGATATTCTGTTACTACTCATTTGGATTTTTATTCACTAATTTTGGACATTAAAATTCTTAGATAATTACCATTTTTGGATTACTGTCAAAGTTTAATATCTTGAATTTATCTGACTCCAAATTTCATATTGGATTTATCTGATTCCACTTTTAACAGGAATAATGGCACAAGATCTTACAATTTAGAATTGAAGCTGTTATTGACTTTACAGTGTTAGACTGTTCTCTTTTGATTAACTATGATTGGTGAGGGGTGTTAAGTCTTGGAACTATATTTTAAGTTATTATTGTCTTTGGGTGGGATTAAAATCCTCATCTTCAGGTAAGGGTTCATTAGCTGAAATGCTGTGAAGGTAATAATGATAAAAATGAGGACAATAGTTAAAAAAACAGATGTACAAGTAATCAAGCCTCATCTCAAGAATTGTGTAGGCAACAATGACGAAGATGAGGACAATAGTCTGAAAAAAAGATGTACAAATTATCAAGCCTTATCTCAAGGATTGTGAAGATAACAATGATAAAGATGAAGACAACAGTTCAAAAAATAGATGTACAAACTAAATACAATTTTTATTAGTAAAAAATTGAATGACTTACAATTTTTATCTTGATTTAAAGTTTGTAGATTTGCATATAAGGAATTGTTTTCTATTTCTGAAAAAGAAACAACAAAGAAGTGATGTCGGCAATTGCAAGATTTATGAATATTTTGGATTGTATCTGAGACGACTACAAGTTAAGAATTATAAGCCTTTCTTAAATCCTGAGATTTTTGCGATGAAGATTCTCAAATAAAACAGAGAGATGAAGACAAAAACTTTTCAGAAAATAATTCCAAATAATATTCTTTTCTTTAACTTACCATTTTTTTCTTTAGGTTGAGATTTCTGAGATTTATCAACTTTTGCATATAAATCTTCAACATTTGCTGAAAAACAAAGCCAAGAAAAAATCTTTAATTAATTCAACCAAAAAACGAAAAGTAGAAAAAGAAATTCTGACTGAGAAAAATGGAAGAAATAAAAAAAAGAAAAAAAGAAAAATTAGATTTTGAAATTTTGGAAAAAGAAAATTATTTCCAAGATAATTCTAGTATAAAGTTTAATTATAAAATAATTCTCAGAGTGATGTAAAGTTTGGGATTATTCATAAAATTAAATGAATTTGCTAAATTATTTCTGGAAGTAAACATGCAAGACTATTTCTAGAATATAAACATGTCAGACTATTGCCAGAATATTGATATGCTTGACTATTTATAGAATATGAACATGCAACATTATGTTACTTGAATATAAACTTACTTGATTATTATGAAAATGTTAACTAGATTATACCACTTAAGGTAAACTTGCTAAATTATTTCTAGACAGAATGGGGGAGTATATAAAATTCCATTAATCATGCAGTAAGACTTATTTATTATTTTGATATTTTAATGGTTCAATTCATTAATAATGGAGGATTCAAGACAATGTAAAGCTTTTCAATAATCATGCAGTAAGACTTGTTTATTATTCAAAATACTCTATAAGATGAAAATCAAAAGGAAGGCAAAAATCAAGACTGCATATTTTCATCTGTTCTTTATTATAAAACAAAATCAAACATTAGTCAATAATGGAGGACCTAAAAATAGAGGAGTATATAAAGAATCTTGATAATCATGCAATAAACACTATTTTTTGTAAGATTTTAGAATAAAAATGAAAATTAGTTTTAGTTGAAAATATTCATAAAAAAGAAATTATTAAGTTAAAAAAAATTTTGCATCTTTAGTTGAACATGCAAAGTATTACACAGAAATACTTGAACTCACTATAATTTGTTTTATTCAAGTTTTTAGGGGGTTTATTTACTTGTGCATATAATGGTTCTACTCCAGTTCCTGAAAATACATACATTATTCAAATCAATTGATCTTTAAAGTTTTTATTTTTGAAGAAATCCTGAAGAAAAATAGATATTTTTGTTATTGAGTGTTGAGTCATTTTTGTACACATTTATTTAAGACAAACCTATTCTGTATTAATGTAAGAAATGAAGAAGCTGTTGATATAAGAATACTCAAACAAAAATTTAAGAAATTCAGAGTTTGATGAAATAAATGAAATTAAAAAAAACTGTTTTGGGTCCCTTACCTACCCCTAGGTGGCCTCTTCTAGACTCTACATTTACCAAGAGCATAGTACACTTGGTGATATTAGGATGGGTTTGTAAGCCTAGCTTACATCAATATCTCTCTATATATCTATATTCTATAATACATTTCCTTATCCTTATGCAATGTGATTAGGGGTATGAGCCAGCTAATCAAAACTCAGGTATTTTTGGGTCCTCTCAATTTTGTTATGTGGCTGGGAGAATAAAAAAACTGTAACTTGGATAATTGGGGAGAGAAGTCAATGAAGGGTAATTAAAGATGGTTAACCAAAAATGTCTGTTTTTGTGTTGTTGAATAGTCATTTGATTCCAGTTCTAAATAACAACTTTGGTAAAGAGCACGAGGATGGACAACAGCAGAAGAAGACAATGAACAATAGTGGAAAAACGTGACAAGGTAGGTCTTGACTGGAGCTAGCAGAAGACTTCCTCTCACCAACATTACCATCAGCAAGCTGTTTGCAATGAACACACAGAGACGTTGCTGCATTGCAAAGAAGGCTCTAAGTACCTAAAACTATTTCTTTACAATCTTTCTTAAAGTCTGGAAATGTATACCCTATCCCCAGCCAGTTCACGGATTTGGAAAATAACAGCTTGGCTCTTCTGAAAAATATATTCCCATTATGCTATACTTATATTGTGTTCTAAGTTTTGCTTTTTTGATCCCAATTCGGATCCATATCAAAAGCCTATGTTAATGTTTCACTTCTAGATCATCCTCAGGGTCTTAATTTATGTAAGAGAAAAGAAGAAAATAAAAGAAGTGTGAAGAATTGGAAATATTGTTAATAAAACAATGGATTTAAAATAATGTTGGGTTTAGATTTGATTTGATTTATCCTATCAAATTTTCAATACCTGATATGACTGAGCACAGGAAAAGCTCTAAAAATTGCATGAATTACATGAGTTACTGTGAATGTCATCTTATGGTGGAGATGATTATTCTCAGACATGTTGGAAGTAAGGGATTCTGTTATCCTAGCTTTTGTCTATTTGGACCCTACATGTTGTGTTTCTGTCAATGTTAGTCAAAGGAAAATTAAGAGCATGAAATTATAATTTTTTTACAGAAATGTTGGTTTTTCCTCCTCATTTGATTAAGTCTTAAAGACATTTTAAAAAAAGAAATAATGAACTCCTCTATTGATTCAATCATAAGTCTTTAAATTTGACTTTTTTTATCGATTAAAGCATGGGATTTTAAATTGAACCCTTTTATGCGTTATTGTTACTTTTTTTTTAGATATCAATAACTAATTAGCAGAATTAATATCTAATAAGCAAAATGTTTGAAGATATTTATATTCTTTAACTTACCATTTTTGTCTTTGTCTTTCGGTTGAGATTTCTGAGATTTATCAACTTTGGCATATAAATTTTCAATATTTGCTAAAAATAAAAGACAAGAAAAGAATAAATCCAAAAGTATAAACTGGAAAGATTATTTCAAGAATGAAAGTTTGCTTGTTTATTTATAGAGTATAGACTTGCAAGATAATTTCTAAAACAAAGTTGTAAGATTACAAAACAATTGCAGCATCAATTTTATGTATTTCTTAAAAAAAAAGACCATGCCAGGAACAACATCGTAAATCTGTCCTAAACATAAAACATGAAAAGTTTTACACAAGTACAACTCAAGCAGTAAAAACATTTTTTTATCAAAATTATATTAAATTAATAGATAACTTTTACCTGGAGGAAGTTGTACAGACTTGAAACACTTATAGTAAATTAAACAACATGAATGTTGGTAAAAGACATAAAATAAAAATGAACCAAACATTCTCAGCTTCAATTATTCATCACATTTAATCTATTCATCTTCTTGTTGGAATGACAAATTTTTTTATATTCCATAGGCAAGTAACTTTTGACTCGCCTTATTATCTATGTATATGTCTGTCTGAAAAAAGAGGAACTAAGTTTGACAGATAGAAATTATAAAAAATGGTACTTAAAATAATGTGAACTTTTAAAATATTTCTGCACTAAAAAGTGACATTATTTTCAAGGCAGAAAGAAGTTAAAGAAAAATATTTAAAAAATGGATGACTTTTTAAACACATCATTAATGTTTGATGAAACTTATATTAATAGTTATTTATTTATGCATTTTTGGTTAAAAAAGATTAGTTTTTCTTTCTAAAAAGATAATACATAACCAAGATACCAACATCAAAGATCTTGTAAGGCAGCAAGAATAAGTAAGAAAAATTGTTAGGAAGGAAAACTGCATTTTTTCACCCACCAACAAAAATTCAAATTTGTGAAAAAAAAATTACCATTATTATTTTGGGGTTGTGTGTTTTTTAAATTATGAACATTGGCATATACTCCATCGTATGCTGCTGAAAATAAAAATAGGAAATGTTTTCAAATAACTTCTTAGTTGATTTAATACACTATAAGAAATAGAAAAATAAAAAAGAGGTGAATATTCTAATAAAAATCCACATTGTATATCTTACTCTGTTGTTTAATTAAAAATTCATCAATAATGGAGGACTCAAGACGATGTAAAGAATTTTAATAATCATGCAGTAAGCCTTATTTATTATTTCAAATACTCTACAATGTGAAATGAAGAGGAAGAGAAAAGATCCAGACAGCATATCTTCATCTGTTCTTTATTATAAAATAAATTTAAACATTTATCAAAAATGGAGGGCCTAAGACAAAATGGAGGAGAATACAAAGAATGTTAATAATCATGCAATAAACCTTATTTTTTTTGGAAAATTCTAAAATCAAAATGAAAATAGGTTTTAGTTGGAAATATTTGTTAAAAAAAAAAATGAATTATCGACTGAGATAAATGAAAGGAATTTTCAGTTGAGCATGCAAAGTATTTCAAAGAAATACTTGAACTCACAATAATCTTCTTTATTCAACTTTTTAGGGGGTTTATTTACTTGTGCATATAATGGTTCTATTCCAGTTTCTGCAAATACATACATGGGTTAGAGGCAGGGTTTTATAGGGGAGAAAAACTGAAATACATTTATAAAAAAGTGGGATGAAAGCAAAATTTATACAGGTAAATAAGAAGAAATATCGAAATATATATTTAGCATTTTTTTAAAAACTCTAATTTATACATTTAAGAAAAAATAAAGAAAATAAACAAAAAGATAAAGAAAATAATAATTTTATATTATGTCTTATTGAAATACTTCTTTAAAAAATTTATTAAAATAGCAATCCTTAATATATAAATGTGTTAACCTGTTTTGTCTGTCTATTTCCAATCCATTTTACAAAGCTGTTTTCTGTTGTAAATTCCATTAAATAGAACTAAACGCAGATGAGATACCTGCATTTTTAACAATTTTCCATTGATTTTAAAACTTGTAACTAAAGTTAGGTTTTTATTGTTCAAAGTGTAAGATATAATGGAGTCTCACATCAGTGAGGGGAGGGACGGTGTGTAAATAAAACCATTGAGAGGAAGGTTCCAAAATGGTGCACATTCTCTCCTAAGGAGCCCAAGACTTATATATTTTAACTCTTATGCTGTGGATTACCAAAGATATTCACAGACTCAGTGAAATAGTTATGAAGTAGTTATTGGATGAAAGTTGTTCAAAAAGCTATGTTTTTAGTAAGTTTCAATTACTTTTAGAATAATTTTCTTCTATAAACAAAAATTTGAGTGCAAAATATTTTTTAATGATTACTTAACTGTTTTGTTTGATAATATTACAATAAATTATTTTTTTTTAAATTCACTACTAAATTTTTTAAAGTGATTTTTTTTATTTGGACTATGAGCAAAAAAAGGATTTTTTTAACTTTAGCAAATCATTTAAGATTTTCATCATTTTTTTTTATCCTTTTTACAAAAATTTCCTTTTAAGAAAAAAAAAGCCAATCTGCAACTAGGCAATATGTATACTTTTTCTAGTGTCACGTATATATATATATCTATATATATAATATATATATATATATTAATAAATAATTTTTTTTTTAAAGGCTAAATGATTCGTTATACGGTTTTTTATTTGGTATGTTATATTTCGGAG
>JAUZSX010313116.1:0-7500 GCA_034780655.1 Idiosepius hallami | reverse complement strand
ATATGGTGAAGCCTCGTGAGTGTGACAAAATAGTCCACCCAAAGAATTGTCAAATGGAATATTGGACAAAATTTTCAGTCAGATCTTATATATTTTAGATCTTAAATATTCTATTGGGTTGGCAACTAAGTTCCCGCCGTTTTTTGTTTCAATTTATACTCTTCGATTTGTATGGTGTAGGCAGACACACAGAGAGACTGGTTTTTATATCATATACTTATAAAAAATTAAAAAAATCGTGTGTGTATGTGACCATACATCCTGTGGCTCTTAATAAAATGAAACCACAATAGTTATTTTAAAAAAAAATGATCAAGACAGGCTAGAATTTGCATATGTACGGTAATTTCTTTTTGTATAACAGTCTGCCTTATATATCCAAGAGAAAAGCTTTGGAAATTAAGTAGAAAAAAAAAGCCTTAGAAAGGGATTCAGTAAAAAAAAAACAAAAAAAAAAACTAAAAACATTAACTTCTTTCCTCTATAATAGAAGCGAATCCCTGGCGCCCTCACTACGCCGGGGGATACTTCTAGTACTAAGGTATATTTTAGATATTAATCTATTGTATTTGTAAGCGTTTAAACAATTTACAAAAAAAAATTAAAATTTTCGCAGGCCCCCCCTAAAAAAAAAAACAAAAAAAAACAAAAAAAAACACAGTTGATCTCGAAAATCCCGTTCGTCATTTTTATTTTCAAAATCTTTGCCCTCCCCCCAAAAAATGATCGTTTTAAAACTTTGAAAAGGGTTTCTACCTTTCACCATCTTAAAACAAATTACTGATCACTGACCACGGAGCAATATTTCAAAAAATGAACTCCAAAACTTCAAGGTCATCGAGTCTACTCTGCTGACATCAGGATGAATTTGTCAAAATGATAAATCTAGAAAAATCTGTCTCAAACTTGAACTCGCTCGACCTCGGAACAACTTCACCTTTGCAACAATGTTCGTTGATCACTCTTCATTCTTAGCGACCTAGCTCAAAGTTGAATGATCTTGTACCAGTTTTGGTATTAGACAACACCTTTCATTCATAAAAAATTACGGATGTAACAGCTAAAATCAAAGTAAACTTATCACGTGAGAGAGAAGAAAAAAGAACTATAAAATGCAGAATGAAACTCTAGTTTTGTGGGCTCTTTTTGAATATTAATGAATCAGGGATATTGGGAGAAAGAAAATATGATTTTGATAAGAATTGCTGCTGTTGTTGAGCATGGATACCCTCCTTTACCCGTTTGGGCTTTGCGCAATCTTCTTGTTGTTATAGAGGTTTCGCAATCTCAAACTTAGACTCCCAGTCTTCACCCTAAGGGATAACTCTAATTAAGGACGTTTATAGCCGCTTGTCGGTCGGTGTAAGGGAAGGATTTGGGGAAGAGGTAATGTCTTTAAGTTCGAATTCTTAATGTATTCGACTGATCATACAACAAACCGCTGAACACCCTGGGATAGTATCTGATATTTCTAACTGGTCACCCATCGTACGTCTAAAACGTTGCTTAACTTTGGTGTCATATCAGGAACCAGTATCTCGAACGTGACTTGAGCGTACTAAGGATTGCCGTAGAAATGCTATGCTGCAGATGAAAATTAGAACGTATTTTCACCAATAGCCACGTTTATTATTTGCTTAGATGTTGTTTTTTTTTAACAGAAGACGCACTAAAATAACCAGTTATTTGTTCCTATTCATTCAAGGTATAGAAGCATGGCATAGTGGTACTGACCGTTTAATATTGACTGCAGATCAAAATAACTTAATAATACAGAGACTTTTCACGTTACGCTTCACCTAGATGACCTGCTCTCCCGAGTTAACGAGGCCCATTTGCCCGAAGCAGATGAAGGTGAATGCAATGGTTTTGACTGGAATTTGAACTTGCGTAATACGATTTCAGAGCCCGATCTTTTACCAATGCTCCACCGTCGCTGCCCAGACAGAGAGATATGTAACCAATGTGATAGTGATTTTAACCACTGTCCTGCGTGTCACGTTGCATAGAGACAGATGACAGCTTAATGAAGTAGGAATGTGTTGTGGGATTTTTATCTGGATGTTTTTTTTCCCAATTGATTTCTCATAAATGCACATAAAAAAAAAAACGTAAACCCGTCATGAGCGGATTAATAACTGACGACAATCAAATTCTCATAAGATTTTTCTTAATCTCAAGAAAATCGAAAAAAATCCAGGTTTTTAGAGCACGTAAAAATGGCCCTGTGCCTAACTTCGTTAGTTGCTCTATTAAGAAAATATAATATCTCTCTGTCTCTCTCAATAAAAGTATGTATATATAGTCTCTGATCAAAATCTCCAGTATGTTGAGGAGGTGCAAGTTGTATTTTATATAGGTCAAGCGGCTGCAAGACACATTCTGCGTCGGGCCTGCTATCTGGCTTAGCACGGCACTGGGAAAATTTATTTATTGTTTGCTTACTGAGAGTAAGAGTAAAATGGATTTTTGACAGCATAGATGAACTTGCGAATAAAAATTCGTTACTATGTGTTATTACATGGTCAATGGTTGAGTCGGTCCAACCTTCAAAGGCCAGTGTGCCGACTACACGCACACACGGAGGGTTCACTTGGTCCAGTAAGTAGGCAGTAAGACTTTGGAATCGTAATGCGCAAGTTCAAGTTCTATTCACTCCATATACGTTTCTTTTACCCTTTAGAAAGGTATGAATCCCCGCATCCCCTCCAGCTATGAGTTAAATAGTGCACATTACTTTATTCATAAAACTACGTGTGGACAAAAAAAACAAAAAAAACAAAAACGTTTATCAAAAAATGATTGTTCTCGGCATTAAACGACTGGTTGCTGGGTGTGCAAGTGCTTTGTGATTGGGGTGAGAATCTGATAATAATAATAATAATAATAATAATAATAATGATAAATAAACGAATAGGAAGGCCATGATTTATTTTTCTTAAGAATAACTAAGTCAAGTTAACAAATTTTAGATTTTCTCGTTATAACTTTTTCAGTGTAAAACCAAAATCAAAGCCTGGAACAGGGTCCACACATTTCTATGTCCTGTATGTATCATTATTATTATTTTTTTTTTTTTAATGTTTATTTGTTTCCCGATTCAGACAGATTCCCAGCCCAAACTGCATTAATTGTCATTTCTTTCTCAGAATCAAAGATGTTACACTCAATGACAATAACTTTTGGTCATGGGTTCGAACTCAACTCTTGATTTATTTATTGTTTGTTTATTCGTCTGCTGACGTCACTGGCTCTTTTGTTTGATGAAGATGAAAAAAAAAGAAAAAATAAAGACTGAATCTAGTTTGACAAATAATTTTTCGTCTATTGTCGACTTGAAACAAAACGAGTCAAAATGCAGGATCCAACCTCATTAAAAAATGTAAATCAGTTTGGCTTCTTTTTATCTTGTCCAAACCGACATTTTACCTGTCGCGAAATACGAAACTTATTTTTTTAAGACTAGCTCCGTCTATTAATTCAAGTTGAATTGCTTTGGTTGATTTTTTTTTTACTTTCGATGGTATTTTCAATTTTCGATTTCAGAAAATTTTTTACAAATAACCCACCTTCCAAAAAATAAAATAAAATAAAATAAAACAAATAACAAATAAGTTTTTACATATAAATCTAATTCTATATTTTGTAATACAGTTTGAACTAAAATAAACATCTAAAAGACCCAAAGGTGAAAATAATATCTTAAAATAAAAGTTTAAGGAAAACTAATTTTTTTTCACGTATGATCATTTTTATAAATTCATATTTATCCTGCACTTGTTGAAACCTGGCTAATTACTTCCATCAAAAAAAGATTCGATATTTATTCTAGATCTCATCAAATAACACCACTATTAAGTAAATTTTTTTAAATACAACTTGAAAATCTGCCAATAAATATCAACTCAATTCATACAATTCTTTAATTATTTTAATTTTCCTTATCTTTATTCTATTTCTAACATTTTAACTCGTATAATCCGATTCCAATGTTCAAGTTTTTACTAGTGCCCCTGCCCCACTCTCGCCGAGAAAAAAACTAGAAGGGAGTCGTTGCGAATGCAAAGTGTAGTTTACATCAATATTATAACTTTAATCAATGTCTCTGTTTATACTGGCTCTTATTTATATACATCATACTAGATATATCCTATTAGATATAATATGTATTGCAATACTATTATAATTCGTTGATTCAAACGTTAGTTATTTCGACTATAACAATGTGTCGTTAGCGAGACGAGGTGTCTGCTGTAGTTGTGTGTTGCTATTTAAGCATTGTAGGTCTTGTCGTGAGGTTGAATATTTGCGAAGGTTTGTGGCAAAAGAATGCTTGTAATTTAGTCGTAATCTAGAATGCACGTGGTTCTATGTCGCTGCTGTCGTTTGTGTCTTCCAGAGTGGGGCACTGGTAAAAACTTGCATTTTGGAATCGGATTACACGAGTTCAAATCCCAGTCAAAACCATTACATTCACTTTCAGGCTTGTTAACTTGTGAGAGTTGCTCATCTAAGTGTAAAGATGAAGCTGATTTTAAAATCCCAATGGCAGTAACTCACCTATGGGCAGCAACGGTAGAGTATTGGTAAAAGCTTGGACTCTGGAACAGTATTACACGAGTCTAAAACCCAGTCAAAACCACTACATTTACCTTAAGTTGTCTCAGGCAGATGGGACTCGTCAACATGGGAGAGTGGCTCATCTATGTTAAGGTCAACACTAATTAAAAAACCCAGGGACATAATGAGTACGCAAAATGCCCTTGTGACTAACTTGGTTTGTTGCTCGATCATATAAATATAAACTCACCTCTGTGAAGAGTTACACTGGTTTCAAAAAGCCCATGGATATTATTAGTATGTAAAACTGGCCTTGTGCCTTGCTTAGGCTTGTGCCAGACCAAATAGATATATTTCTTCTCGTTTAAGCAGCGACGGTGGAACATTGGTAAAAGCTTGGGCTATGGAATCGTGGTACGCGAGTTCAATTCTCACTCAAAACCATTGAATTGGCCTTTAGCTGCCTCGGGCAGATTGAGCTTGTTAACTCGGGAGATCAGCTCATATAGTTGAAGAGTAACACCGAATATAAAAAGACCAGGTAAGACCATGTAAAAATGGCCTTGTGCCAAACTTAGGTTGGTGCTCACCAAGTAAATATGATATTTCTGGCTTTCTCTCTGTGTAAACTTACGGCCGGGTATCAGTAAGGCGATTCTGTGAAATCTTTAAAGGCTTCTTATTTCGCTGCTGAAGAGAGGTTTCATTGGTTGTTTGCGCGTTCAAATGCTGATTCAAGCATTTAGCTTTTATCGTTTCCCTCTTTATCACTTTTAATATTTCTTCCCTCCCCCACCCCTGTCGATGGGCTTGATTATTGTTTGACTTCTGTTGGGTAAAGGGGAAAAAGTCACTGGAGAGTGGGATGATTCCGATTGCAACCCCTTTTTTTTCATTCCTTCTTTTCTGATTTGACTGGATGAGTGGATCAAATTGAATCGGACGCTCAACGCTAAAAAGTGAGAGTGGGAGACAGAGAGAAAGAGAGAAGGGAAGAGAAAGAGAGAGATAAGGGGAGAAAGAGAGTAAGAGAAAGGAAGAGAGGAGGAGACAGAGAAAGAGTTAGAGAAAAATAGAGCGAGAGAAGAGAGAAGGGGATAGACAGAGTAAGAGAAAGGAAGAGAGGAGGAGAGAGAGGAGGGGAGAGGAGTATAGAGAAGGGGGAGAGGGAGGGAGAGTGAAGGGGAGAGAAGGGGATAGAGAAGGGAAGATATCAAAGAGAAGGGAGGAGAGAGGGAGAGGGAGAGAGATATATAGAGAGATAACAGGAGAGAGAAGGCGAGAGAGAGAGAGGGGGAAAAGAGAGAGGGAGAGAGTAAGAGAGAGAAAGGGAGAGAGAAAGAGAGTGAGAGAGTTAGAGAGAGATATAGTAAAGAGAGAGTGAGAGAGAATAAGAGAGAGAGAGAGAGGAGGTAGGGAAAGAGATAGAGGGTGATAGAAGATTAATTTCCAGTCGTGGTCGTCTTCTGTGTTATTATCCTTTCGACGCTGGAATTAATCAACAACTGTTTAGTCGAGCTGATCTGTTTGCAGCAATGAAAAAAAATAATACTGTAAATAAGGTAACGACAAGACAAGCAACGAAATGGAGTCGTTTTAATTTGACTTTTTGGAATACACTTTCGTCACAGAATTCCCTCACACTCAGATTAGAATTGTAAGGAATACTAAAATGTGTTTAAATTAATTTTGCCATACTCCTATTTTGCTAAAAATTATGGATATTCAATCTAGATTTTTTTTATTAAAGAAGTATAAAATAGACATGACTAGATTATAATAATCATACACTGGTACCTATCTATACAATTAAAAATTGAACACATAAAAAATGGGACATAACAAACCCTAGGGGCGGTCGACGTGGCCCTGTAGTATGCAGCTTCGAATTCAAGTTGTTCCGTCTAC
This sequence comes from Idiosepius hallami, assembly GCA_034780655.1. Lineage (NCBI taxonomy): Eukaryota > Metazoa > Mollusca > Cephalopoda > Idiosepiidae > Idiosepius > Idiosepius hallami. The sequence goes on along the minus strand of JAUZSX010313116.1, from coordinate 1,032 downwards.
GTTGACATGTTGATTAATACTTTTGGGAAAGGTATGAAACCACATCTCTCCTTCACATATGGATTAAATAATGTAACTTGCGTATTTAAAAAAAATTCATTTGTATAAATTATATTGTTTATCTAAAGTCGTTTTTCTCAGCATTAAAATGACCTAAAAGGGTTGATATGCCGTTTCTTGCAAATTAACTTCTTTTTTCTATTTTACGCATAATGTTAATAGAAGCTCTCAGTCTGTCACCGCCTTCTTAAAGGATCTCAGAGGACAATAAATTTGACCACCGCCCACCTGAAGTCTCGTACCCCCACCCCCGGTGGGTGGTACCGACCCCGTTGGGAAACCCTGCTCTACAGATATTTTATAAAAGACCAAATTATTTACTTATGTATTCAGCGTCATCGCAGTCAGTCAGACCTTGACTATAATTAGTTAAGGCTTCAGTATTCCCAACTCGCTAGCGCAGTTATTATCGTTGCATTACCTGTTGCGCATTAGATAGACACCCTCTGAACATTCAATGCCCATATCCAGTGGAGCGAACCCGTAACGACTGAAATCAGTGTTGCCCTTCACCTAGATGAGGTACTCTCCCGAGTTAACGAGCCGCATCTGCCCGTGGCAGATAAAGTGAATGCAATAAATTTGACTGGGATTTGAACTCGCGTAAGACGATCTCAGAGCCTGAGCTCTTACTAATGCTCCACCGTCACTGTTATGTACCATAGGTCATGCAAATAACAAGATTGTAGGGATTTAATTTATATTATTCTTGAAATTGGATTTATGCCAACCGGCAAGTAGAATATAATTATACAATGATATAATATAATTAACTACCGAAATTTGTGTAAATTATTCAGTAATTAAGATTTGATTTACAGCATTAGTAATTTAAATTGCTTTACGTTAGGCTAAAGTAAAGGTAATATAATATTTACTTGATGGGTATCAACATAAGTTTGGCACAAGGCCATTTTTACGTGCTCTTACCCGGGCTTTTTACATTCAGTGTTACCCTTCACCTAGATGAGC
>JAUZSX010313105.1:0-12140 GCA_034780655.1 Idiosepius hallami | reverse complement strand
TATGTACGCTCTTAACTTAAGTTAATTGAGCACTTTGCAGGTTGGGTTGGACATCTACTCGTTATTTACTGCTGCTACAAGGCATAGCCCCTGCTGATAAAGCGGTTGGGAACTTTAAAATAACATCAGTAGAAAGGCCCTTACTTCTCAGCAATTTAACCGTAAGTCAAGTGGTTAGACGTCGGATGCCCATCCAGCCGATCGATCCTGACTGAAGGGAGGCTTGTTGTTGTTTGCGGAGCCATCCTGACATACAGTCTCCACATCACTGAACTGATCATGACCAAACCAGGCATGATGGCCTCCGACCTATTGATGTTGCTTACAATTTTTCAAAGTCCAGGTCAAAGCTTACGGTCATATTGAGTTCGACTCTTCAGAAACTTAGGGATGGTGTACACCAAGATTGGGTCCCCAATAATGGCGCACGTCAGCTTCTTCATGAATTTGAATAAGATTATTCTCCCCAACCCATCTCCAAGAAATTTGACATGATAGTGGTCCCTAACATAACCTCAAATTTATTGCACTGTATCTCTTAACTTTGAAAATTAACTTACAAAATAACGTTACTTAAGATAGTGTAACAGATTAATAAGGTCCTTTTTTTCTTGAGATGTATATAATTCTTTAAAAAAAATTTAAGATAATACTTTGTGGTTCCCGTTCAAAGCGCAGTTATCTTTGCTAGTTCAAAGTATTTATTGGTACCCCGTTATTTAATAAGGGAGGCCTATGTTTTGAGGCATGTTCGTTCGTTCGTTCTAAATTATTTAGACAAACTAATTGATATGTTAATACTACAAATCATTTTGCTGTATCTGTAATTTTTTTTAGTATATATCCTTCATCACTGACTGTGGTAAAATATATTCAGCCTGATTTTTTTAATAATTTAGTCATATAATTTATTGACTGTGAATTGAAAGAAAGTTTGATTGATGTGATTTAATTGACACGGCATAACAATATATTTATTTTTGAGTTACAAACAACAGGAGAACTGTGTAGTCAGTGGATTGGATAAGTAGGAACTCAGAAAGAGAGAGAGAGGGGGGAGAAGAAGAAGGAAGAGAAGAAGAAGGAAGAGGAGGGGAAGAAGGCGAAAAACGGGGAGATAGGGGTGATTAGTTGGTGGATGGAGAGAGAGAAAGAAAAAAACAGACTGAAAGAGAGAGAGAGAGAGAGAGAGAGAGACATACATAGAGATGTGGTGACGGCTGCTAATAACATTGCCTTTAGACGATTTCATCTCGTCGAGTTATTACATTATTCATTTTGGTTTTACGGCATATCGCACTTTTTAGGTCATTTTATGCCAAGAGCAATCATTTTTGCAAAACATTCTTTTTTGTCCACACATATTTTTTTTGGGGGGGGAGCAAAGAGTGAAGCATTGGTATAAGCTTGAACTCTGGAATCGAAGTACGCGAGTTTAAATCCCCGTCAAAAAACCTAACTTGGCCTTAAGCGGCCTCGGGAAGATGGGGCTTATTAACTCGGGAGAGCAACTCATGCAGGTGAATGACAACGCCGAGTGTGGAAAGCCCAGGTATATAGAGCACGTAAAAATGGCCTGGTGCCTAAATTGGGTTGCTGCTCTACCTAGTAAATATCATATCTTTTTGGATTACTCAATATGCACGAATTTACATATAGCTGAAGGAAATATAACGATTCATACCACTCCCAAGGCTATTTGTCTTAATATAAAACAAACAATGCAATTTTTACCTACTAATTTTTACCTACTTACCTGGGCTTTTCGCATTCGGTGTTGCCATTCATCTGGATGAGTTGCTCTCCCGAATTAACGAGCCTCATCTGCCCGAGTCAGCGAAAAGGGAATGTAGAACGACTAGACATCAAATTCGCTTATTACGATACCGAAGTTCGACTGTCAATCCACTGTCCCAAGTGTACTTCCCGTTTTTTGAATTGACAATTTGTTTTATGGAAGTCATTTTTTTGTGTTAATTTCTCTGTGCTTATAAATCTTTTCTTTTTGTTTTATAGAAGTCATTTTTTTGTGTTCATTTCTCTGTGCTTATAAATTTTTCCTTTTAGTTTGTCGAAACGTTTCTTTTTTTTTCTCTCTCTGTTCTCTCTTTAGAGGGCACTACTGGCATCGGTATGTCGAATATAAATCATAAATAACTTTCATCAGTTCTCCATTCTTTTATTTAAATCCACCAAGTCCACGCCATTTTTTTTCTCTTTCTTATCTGGTTGTGATGTTTCTGAATGGTCTTTTTCTGGTCTTTAATTATGTACATTAATCTTCCAATGCGGTTATCAATGACACCAGCATCCTAAATCTTTTTTCTCTTTTTATACAGTTTGAAAAGAAGTTTTCCCTTTTGATATACAGGATTTTCTATCTTTGTTTTTCATATTTTTTTTTTACTTTCGTTTGGCAACGCTTTATCGGGCACATATCTTTTTTTTGTAAAAGAAAGTCGTGTTACCCTGTTATACCGTAGTGGGCTTTTGATTTTTTTACACGAGTTCAAATCATGATCATGTCGTTAAATTCACTTTTGGGCTTATACCTTGAGAAATGGATGGATCATATTATTCTCTCCTGTTATGGCTTTGGTGGTGTGTCTACTGTTCTTTTAACGTGTTTACAAAAGAAACACGTTTGATAAAACTGGTCATTATAGCCTAATAGGCAAGAGGGGTTTATCATTCTAGATGTTTAATTACGTGATCTATACTTATAGTGTTTTCCCTGGATCGTGGTAGAGAGCCTTGTGCGTTCCAATTAACCAGAGAGCGATGCTGTTCAGAGCTTAGGCTCCTGGTTGGGTCACCCATGGCCGTAAGGTTGAGAGGGAGGTTTCAGACAAAGCGCAACTCAAAAAGACCTCAACAGCGGTTAAATTAATTAAAAATCTAGAGTGATATAAAGTCTATATTTTTATATATTTTTAGTATAAATTTGGTATTCGTTTGCCTATTTTGTTCCACTCTAAGTGTAAGTTGCATAATTAAAAATCTAGAGTGATATAAAGTCTATATTCTTATATATTTTTAGTATAAATTTAGTATTCGTTTGCCTATTTTGTTCCACCCTAAGTGTAGGTTACTTAATTAAAAATCTAGAGTGTTATAGATCATTCGTCCTGAAGCTACAAAAAGCAAAAGCGGCCAAGATTTTCGTTGATAGTCTCAACTGATGATTTTAAAAAAGAACGAAAATCTTAGTTTAAATCTGCTGATTATTGATGGAATATTTTCTATTGTAATATCTAGAAGAATACAAGTAATGTATATTTTGTTAAAACAATCTTTTTTTTCTCCACATTATGATTTATTCTTTGTTTTAACGAGGAATGGCTTTGAATCTAAAAGAAAAAAAAAAGAAAAAAAAAAGAAAGGCTGCAGATAAGAAAATATCAGATCTGAAAAATCAATAAATTTAATAAAAAAAATCCCTGATCTGCTCAAATAGAGAAATTTATAGGATCCATTTTGGATTTTGTGGAATTCCCTTTTTGGTTATAAAAGAAGATAAGGAATACAGACTGGATTTTATTGCATTTAATACAAATCTTTTTTTTTTTCATGAATAAATAGATTTTCTTTTTTTACATTTGATTTATTTTATATTTGGTATATTTTTATAGTCCTAGTCGACCTGAAGGTTAAATCCTCTCTATAGAATCATAAATTTCGCTTTGTGTATGGATCTGTCCCTGTGAGTGTAATCTTTGTATGTTTGCACATTTTACATCCGTTTTTAAAGGGAAAGGTCGACTCGGGGCAGCTGATTGGCATTCAGACTTTGGAATCGTATTATGGGAGTTTGAATCCCAGTTGTGTGTGTGTATGTATCGATATACTAACCCACTCATGTTTAGCCGGCTCAACCACTGAACACACGCAATTCAGTTTTGAGTGTCATGGTCCCCAGCCGCATGTATAGGTGCCTGTATAACCAAAGACTAAGAGACTAAGGGTACATCAATCCAGTGGCTTAACTGCGCCCCCAGACACTAACCTGGGTGTTTCCCGTATCGGTGCAAGATACAGTACCTAGAATTCATTAATGTTCACCCATCCAACTACTGACCAGGCTCGACGTTGCTTAACTTCCGTGATCTGACGGGAACCGGTGTCTCCAATGTCACTTGACCGTATATCTTCCATGTGCATTTACCTTTGGACTGATACTATTGAGAAAGGTATTAATCCCCACGTTTCTTTCTCTATTTGGGTTAAATTGTCTTATTTAGAAAACTAAATGCTGGCAAAAGAACGTTTAGCAAAAGATGACATTAAGTGACTTGAAAAACATTAAAATGGTTGATATGTCGTACAACACAAACAAACATCCGGTTTTGATGAATGCATTGTTGCGAATCAAGGCAAGGTTACTGTGAATTCTTATCATCTTCCAATAAACGCTATTCAAAGAAATTCAATTAAAAAAATTACGTTGCTTGTCCCCAGAGACTTGCTACTAAGGAAGTTAAGGACACCTGTTATATATGTAGACAATACTTTATATTATTTTTGTAAAGCAGTAAACACGCTCTTGAATGTCAATTCAAATTGAATTTCTTGAAAAACAGATTGCCATTGTGTTATGTTAATTTGGTTGGCTTAAATCATTGTGCTCTGCAATTTTTGGTGCTCTGAATGCTTTGATACTCACCTTTCTGTTCTTTTTTATCAATGTTTTTATTCATAGATTTCCTAAGGGTATTATCCCAAATGTACACTTAAACGGGGCGACTAAGATTCAAATACACGGATCATGATTCCAAAGCGCGACCACCTATCCACTGTCCAAATTTTGTTTTGTGAACAATTTAGTTAATGAAAAACGTCATAGAAAATTATTCATTATGTTTTAACTAATTTAATGTAATTTTTATGTTACAAATTACATTTCAATTTCAATACTAAATTCTTATAATAAGAAATCATTGAAAATAAAACACTGTAAAATTATTTATGCAGACTTAATTGTATTTAGATTTAAACAAAAAAAAATTAAGTGTCTTAACCTTTCGTAGCTATTATTGGCTAGAAGCGTCAAATTATAACATTAATTTGGTCTACTGATTTGTGAAGAATGAAGTTTAGAAACTGATTCACTGATATTTTTCATTTTGTGAGTTTTCATTAGTAAATGGCTCTGAAGGTTTTCTGATCAAGCAAAAGTTTTATTCGAATTATCCATTTATATATCTGAGATCTGATTAGAAAGAGATTCTCAAAAATGAAGATTCAGTAGACTGGAAATAATAAGTATAAAAGGTTAAGTAGCTTGACTCTTTTTTCCTTTTGATATTGATTTGAGTGCTTAAGATTTTCTTTAATAGATCGGCCATCTCTTCCTTTGGCCACTTTTGTTTTCATGGCATATCAACCTTTTCAATCATTTAAAACCAGGAACACACTCCTATTTATTTTTATATACACCTCTCTTTTGCAATGAAGTTGTTAGTAGAACTGTAAGTACTATAATTAATCAAATGTGAAAGGGACGGGAAAAATCGTGTTTATTCAAGGACATTAGTCTGAAAATGAACAGTTGCTTTAATACAGGGAGTTTCATTACTCTCTTAAGTTTATAACTGACACTTGGTTTATCTTTTATTTTTTGGATCATAAAGGGTCGAAATATCGGCCTTGGCAAACAAGGGTGTGCTGCCCATCTCTTCAGATAGCCCAGTTTACTCACATTCAGAAAGTTAAACAACAAAAAATATTAATGATAAAAATAAACATCTTGTTGTTATGAATTGTTAATTTATTTCTGAATCAGAGAAAACTGGCTATCTGAAGAGTGGGGCAGGAAAGTAAAAAAAATCAGGTTCGAAAATAATGTGAGAGCGAGAAGAAAAATTAAACATCTTATTAGTAAAACATATTTTTTTCTTTTAGTACGTTAAGGAAAGCGTTTTTAATTGTAGTCAAACAGAGAACGCCAAATTAAGCGTAAAGGAAATGTAAACAAAATAAAAGTAAAGAAAGTTACAAAGAATAAAGGAAGAAAGTAGTGAACGCTGAATGAATAAGCAAATGTAACGGTGATAAGGGAAAATAGTTCTTGATAAAACATTTTCCATAGGGCATTATAAAGGGTGTTAAATCTCGTGCCATTATTCCTGGTAAAAATCGGGCCAGATAAATCCAAAATGAAACATGGAGTCAGATAAATCCAAGATGAAATTGATGGTAAATTATCCAAGATGTCAAATTTTGACAATTAATAAATAAGTTAAATATGGGTAGAATGGTTCAAACAATAGCACCGGAGATTAGCAGCAGCGGTTGTTGCAGCTTGGGTTTAATTATTCTGATTAATTAGACAATGTTGTTTTCGTTCTGGTATAAAATAGACTCGGCCAAACCTGAACGAGTATACACAATGATAGGAAGAAGAAAGAAAACACGGTCTCAGTAGACCAACAATAATGCAAGAAAGGGTGTAATATAGCTGGGGCAATTGGGACTTTACTTCTTGGAACTCGAATCTTCTCCGAACCGGGCCGGGGTGTATAATGAATGATCAGAAGCCTGCAAGTGATTATTAGCTTTTCGGTACTTACAGGTTTTCTTCACAACAAGGTTCACTTCTTGCGTTCGGGGGGGTCGTTATTCTTCTTCGGGCCGCGGGGACTCTCGGCCCACCCCCGAATGGGTCTCCTTACCTTCCTGTGCCCATTATACACTCGGTTTCCGGCTCTCTGGCGAAATCGGTCGGTTCACCGCCGTTTCCCTCTGGAGTCTTCTTCTGCTTGTCTCTTCTACATTGTTGGGTGCTACAATATCAACTTATACAAAAGAGACAGAGACAGGAGCAGTTTACGATGATCATCGTTTATTTGCTTAACCAAAACTCCAGACTGACTGCCCTCTCCACGTGGCCCTTTTCTTTTTTATCTCCTGGGTGACATCACACATCTCAACATACACGTGACTCACCTGAGCAGACCCGAAAGCCACCGAAAAGACACTCACCGCTCCACCTATCTCCCATAATATTACAAGGGCAAAAGATGACACTATGGATATTTTGTCCCTCGTTGGTCCTCTAATAGAACGTCTTTGTTTGGCAAGTTGGTAATTTTGCTAAGTCAGTATCCGAAGGTTATCAAGTCAAAGTTTAAAAGAATGTTTAAAATTAATTGGTTAAGGAAATCCCAATGAATTTTTTCTTGACTTAAATATGATTTATACACTATTTAAGTGAGATTCTCCATTGGCTAATGATATTAGTCTGGTTGCAACACTGCATGATGGTTAGTCGTTTTGAACCACTGATAATCACTAACCTAATTGTAGTACGTCAAGATAGATGTAGGAATATTACAATAAGCGACTCATATAGATGGTTTACATTTGAAATATAGAATTGAGTGAAATTCATTTTGAAGCTAAACAGTCAAAATGTAATGAAATAGATAAAAAATTCGTTGTGTGAAAAATTCACAGGTCAAATAAATTAAAACAAATTAAACACAAATTTAAGTGGCAAGGTGGAGCATTGGTAAAAGCTCAGACTATGAAATCGTATTACGCGAGTTCAAATCCCATTCAAAACCATTCTATCCACTGTTAGCCGTCGCGGGCAGATGGGTTTAAAACGGGAGAGAATTTCATCTAGGTGAAGGGCAACACTGATTTCAAAACACCAAAAAAGGTCCTACAGGTTGGGGGTTGAGCTTACGACTAGCGACTTCTTCTCGGAAAACAAGTATACCACGGAAACAGAAAAAAAAACTGTTGATCAACGCACCACTATGTGTAACGGTTGATGAAACACGCATTTTGGCGGAAAATTAACTGTTCATATTTAAAGATAAACACAATGTTGATTCACACAATTTCACGGGTTCTAGTTTTAAGTAAAGAGAAATAAAGTTCTTAGTCTTTCTTTCTCTTCTTCATTTGTTGTCTCAAATCGACATGGCTGTCATGTTATGGCAAAGTTGTCTTCCTGAAGCCTACTTGTCATGTCGACCAAGAAAAGACTGTCTAAATTCTTGGTTACAGGTCTTGTTTAACAACTCAGGAAGAGATGGGCATAAGTCAATCCGACGAAATGATTAACCAACATTTAATATTATTTTTCCAACAAGTATGTTTCGAATAAAAAAAATGTGAGATCGCTAATTGGCAAAAACAAATACGGACACTAACATATCCATGCGGACGAAATCATAGATGGGGCTAGGGTTGTACCCCGAAGACTCGATATTATTACACTAGAAATCGTGCCTCTTTCTATTGTGTTCTTGCTTTTAATTATCAGTTTATCCATTGACTGTATTATTTTCTGATCAGTATTTGATATTGATCAATAAATGTTTCGTTCTGTTGTTTTGCCCATTTCTTCATGTTGTGACCCCGTGGAAGGGTCAGTAAAATGGGAGAGTTTGACAACGGGTGATAGATAAAGGTGATTGTATTAACAGAAGGAAAAAGTGATCTACAAAAAGATAACGGTTGGCTTTTGGCCAGCAGGTACGACAGTCTTGATCTCGTATGACAACTAGAAGTTCTTCCTGCGTGCAAAACTTAGTGAAAGTAAAGAGATAGGAAGAGTTTATATTGGGGTGCGACAGGGTAGGTCACTATAACACTTTAGTTGCATCACTTATGCAACCTTGAATAATTTAGATTATTTTACCTTTATCAATTCAGTTTATCTTTTCTTTTTTTCAGGGACACAGGAAATGTTATTTTGAGTTTAGTGTGTAATATATCTCTTGTCTAAATTCTTGATTCTTGTTTCCTGTCCTGTTCTTGAAGTAACAATTTCTTTCTCTACATTCTTACAATAGAATTTTGCTTTTAGGCTGCAGGCCCAAAGGTTTATTTCACTTCAAAGTTTGACCAACACCGAGGGCAGAAGACAAAAAAATAAACAATCAGATACCAATATTCTCCTGTAAATGATACCATTTTTCTTAAGTGCAGATGTTGCACATTTTTATAATTTAATTTTATCAATGCAATAATTGATAAAACGATTAGTGATGCGGCGAAGTGGCGCATTGGCAAAAGCTTGGACTATGGAATAGTATTACCCGGGTTCAAATCCCAGTCAAAATCATTGCATCTACCTTAAGCTTCCTCGGGCAGATAGGCCTCGTTAACTAGGGAGATTATCTCATCTTGGTGAAGGGCAACACTGATTTTAAAAAGCCAAAAAAGGTCCTCCAGTTTAGGGGTTGTGCATGGGTCTTGTTACTCTTTCTCGTAAAAACAAGTAAGGTACGGAAACAGCAAGTATAAATTTGCTGCCCAACGCATCATTGGATGTAAAGGTTTTAGGAAGAGAGAAAAATAAAAAAGCTGAATTGTCATTGGTCAGATTTGGAGACAAAGCAAGCCAGACTTTTGACATTCAATCTTTTCGACCTCCAGCACTTTTAAGGGACAATAAAAGTTATTTATTTTATTGCAAGACAACCTATACGAGAACCTTTTTTTATTTTGAATATTCTGTTTCCCCTCACCAGCTTCATTTATGGTCGTGTCAGGACATCTGCTTCCTCAGATGCCTTGTTACTTAATTTATGTTTTTTTTATCTAATTGAATAATCTCATGGCTTCTTAACTTGCCTAATTACACTCTTATATCTTGGTTGAGGTTACTAGTTATTCTTATCAGTATTTCTAGCATTAAGGGTTTTTTTTTGTTAGTATTTTCGCGCTTTTCATATAACTGAGATGGTTTTTGGTTTTGTTGATAGTTAAAAGTTGTTCCTTCTGTTGTACCGAAACATTTTTTATACGTAGCATTCTATCAATGATAAAAAATTTCAACAGTGTACTTCCCCGATAAAGTTCTTTCCAGCTTTTTAATAGCAGTTAAATAGAGTATTAACGCTGCAAACTGAGGGATTTTAATCCTTTGAACCTTAAGGGGCCGATATATCGACCCTAAAAACCTAAGGCAAAAAATGACACACCAATATTTTGATCCTTAAATGTTGCTCTACTATAACGGCTCTGATTGACTAGTTGGTAATTTTGATAAGTTAGGGTTCAAAGGATTAAAGTTAAATAACATTTACAAAAAATATGATATTGAAGTTTCTTCATTAAAAAAAATTAACATTGAATTATTGGAATTAATAAGATTTAGTTACTTTTTTACGTGTTTTGTTTTAATTAACCATTATTAAATTTTCAAATGACAACCTCCAATAAAAATACTGAGTTTTCATGGCCTCTGAGTTCATAGGACTTGACTAATCGTGATTAGTTATGGGGCTATTTGAAACAAAGTGGTTATTTGTACAATCCTCTAATGATTTAACAGCTAAAAGAAAATATCCGAAGTGAGGTATATTTCTCGCGGTTATTTAAAAGACTTTATTTTTTATACTTAAAAAAAACATGAATTCTAAGCTTATAGATTTTGAATAAGCTATTTAGATGAAATAAGAAAAAAATCTTTATATGTCACGTTAAAGAGAACTTTAAATCTCCTTTTCAGGATCTTTCTGAAAAAGAGTATGGAATTCTCTTTAACAGACATGTGTAAAGAATGTAATTTTGCCAAAATACTATAAAATTAATTTTTTTTTATTGTAAAATTATTTTAGATGACAACCCTTCAGTCTTCCAGCGCCCAGTCTCTACTATCTTTCTTCTTTCACACTTTTCTTTCACATTATTAGTAAATACTATTAATACTATACTACAAATATTAATACTGCTGTCACTTCCCTCTCGAGAGTTCCACATGAATGATAGCAAATTATCAAAATCGAATACCTCTAGAAGGCAGATGAGGAGGGGACCATCAAATTAAAAATTGTAACTAACCAGAAAAAAAAAAGGAAAAGAAAAACGAGAATAGTTTCAATGTATTGATAATATCCAAAAACTCTTCTTATAGATTCAGCTAATCCACAAAAATCAACCAATCTATTATTTTAGTTAATATATGTTATACACCAGTGGTTTTCAACCGGGTTCTGTGGAACCCTATGGTTCCTTTCCTAAAATCCAGTGTTTCTGCAATTTCTCAATTTTTAATTAAGAACAACACAAAAATAAACATTTTATATTTGATTTCGTAAAATCTATTTGATAATTATATGCCTATTTTCTTTGAGATTTTAACTTTTATTTCTAAAAATGACTAAATTTTACATAATTAAACTCACTGCATTTGAAAATGTGGAAGATGAACTTCGTGTGTTAGTTGGTAATTTTGCTAAGTCAAGACCCAAAAAGAAGAGTTTCGAAAATGCGTTTATTTACTCCTGCGTCCATTTTGCTTGTGTCTGTTTGAGGAATTCTCTGAATGTGAAGAATCCGGCCGTGATCAATTTGAAGTGATGAGCCTGGAATCTGATGTATTTGAAGAAAAAAGACTTCCACATCATATTAAACAACGTGATGAAATTCTTTATGATATCATCTTCTAAGATTTAGCATATATTTAAATATAGGAAATAGAAATATAAAAATATCGAAACTTAGAAAAGACTGCATTAAAATGTCTATAATTTGCTGGTGACTCTTTAGAGGGGTCAAGTATTTGTAGGAATGCTAAGATGATTACACTTATTTTCGTAAAAAAATCAATATTCTACTAAATTGTTTTGAAAAAAAGAAATGCAATTCTATTTTCTGTTCTGAAACAATTCTCTAGATTCAGGAAAATTTCTAAGAAGAGTCAAAATTGGATAATTACCCCCTCCAAAAAAATACCCTTTATTTGACAAAACTATAGAAAAGAATGTATTTGACATTATAACTGATTATATTCTATTATCAATATACTCTACAAAAAACTTGAACTAATATCGATGTAATTTTTTTTATTCATACACACCGACATAAAACTTCATCTTAAAACTAATCCACATATGATCTATATATATATATATATACAAATATATATATATATATATATATATATACATATATATACTATGCATATGCTTAAAAGATTTATGACTATTCATTTTTTGTATTTTAGCGAATTTCAATTATGCGCCATATATAGAATAACATATTCATGAATGTATTATTATTGTTATTATTATTTATTTTTATTATTTTATTATTATTATTATTTTATTATTATTATTATTATTATTATTATTATTGTTGTTGTTTTTATTATTATTAACATTATTATTTATATTATT
>JAUZSX010313104.1:0-26085 GCA_034780655.1 Idiosepius hallami | reverse complement strand
AGAGATGGATTGATATAATTGTAATAATGATTTTCTACTTAATCCTAATAATTATTTTGGTAATTTTTTACATTACAAAAGACCTGGGAAGCCTTGCGGCCCTTAAGGTGCTTTCGGTCCCCCCTGTCGTTGCGGGGTCTGCGGGGACGCTAAAGCACGGCCCTGACGGTTAGTGAAACATTTCTTAGCAAATTCTACACGTGTTTACCCCCAATTTAACTGTTTGTTCACCTGTTATGGTTTTTAATTTTTCTCTCCTTTAAGTTTTTTCTCCGGACATAAAACATGTTAATAAATGGAAATTCTCAGATGGAACAGCAACAACAGAGCAGACAGAACATAATGCACTTCTACCCTTTTTACACTAGAATTAATAGTAGTACAACGACATGAATAATCGGGTGCTTTGAATTGGAATAAGGAGGAATAATTGTGCCGTCTCAGTCTGTGTACTACTACTGTGTTTATAATAACAATTCTACTTCTGTTAGAGACCATTGTTTGTAAATTATGTCATATTTAACCCTTTTGACTCTAAGGGGCCGATACATCGGCCTTATTAACTTAAGACAAAAAAGACACGCCAACATTTCCACCCTAACATGATTCTTTAATAGAAATGCTCTGAGTGACTAATTGGTAATTTTGCTAAGTCAGGATCAAAAGGATGAGGCCGAAATATCGGCGTGTGTGTGTGTGTCGGCGAGCGGTGTCTTCTTTTGCCTTTGGAGTGGGATAGCAGTTCTTTAGGGTTTAAAGGGTTAAATATTTAGACAAGGAAATATTGATAAAAAAAAAAGATCACTTGTTAAATGTTGCTTCTTCAGTACTACTTAGACTCATATTTCAATATAAAAATAGATGTATATTTCTAAAATCCACTTGTAATAACTGCAAAGAAGAGATCTTTACGACGAGTCGATTTTAGAAATACATGTTTGTTCGTGAAAATTCATTAAAAAAAAGATATTATTTCGAAAATTCTTTATGGCAGTTACTTTCAAACGATGTAGAAATGCATTTGGTTAAGTTTGTAACGATGATGAGTGTCTACCATGAATTTCTCTGTGTATTGTGTGTTTAATTATACGCTAACACGGAAATACACACACACCAATAATCACTTGTGGATAAGTCCACACACAGACATATACACATACACAACACACACACACACACACACACACGAATAATCACTTGTGGATAAGTCCACACACAGACATATACACATACACAACACACACACACGAATAATCACTTGTGGATAAGTCCACACACAGACATATACACATACACAACACACACACACACGAATAATCACTTGTGGATAAGTCCACACACAGACATATACACATACACAACACATACACAACACACACACACACGAATAATCACTTGTGGATAAGTCCCCACACAGACATATACACATACACAACACACACACACACACACACACACACGAATAATCACTTGTGGATAAGTCAAGTCCACACACAGACATATACACATACACAATACACGCGAATAATCACTTGTGGATAAGTCCACACACAGACATATACACATACACAACACACACACCGAAACACACACACACACGAATGTTCACTTGTGGATAAGTCCGCACACAAACATACACAACACACACACGGAAACACACACACACACACACACACACACGAATGATCACTTGTGGATAAGTCCTTACACACACATACACATACACAACACATACTGTATGTGCGTATGTGTGTGGACTTATCGATAGGTAATTAATTATTCTTGTGTGTTCCTGTTTCCGTGTACGCGTATAATTCTGTGAATATATTTTAAAAATTATTGAATATACATAAATTATTTAATTGAATCGAATATAATGTTTGAATACACAAAACACAATGCCTATTGTTTATATTTCATTGTCAAGTCGAGCAACTGGTATCAGCTTAAAATTGATAGAAAGCAAAAAAGCACAGAAGGCAGCCACACGGCTCGGATAGGTTGTTAAAGAAAAACAATAGTTAGAGAGAGAGAGAGAGGTGTTTGTGTGTGTGTATTGGTTGATAAACAGGGTTGTGCTAAGGGTAGACCCTACAACTATGAGGGGGGACTCCCTAGGGGCCACAAGGCTCCTTGGCTGCCTGCACAGATCTTTATTAACTAAAAAATTTACTAAATTAATTAATTATTAGAATTAACTAGAAAATCATTACCACACTTGGTATATACACCTATCAATTCTTCTCTCTTTCTTTCTCCCTATATATATATATATATATATATATGGTCTTTGATCGAAGGCTCCCGTGGGATAGGGGTGGGCAAGTTACCTTTTTTGGAGGAAAGAGGGGATGCAAGTTACATTCTGCGTCGGGACCGCAAGTTGGCTAAGCAAGGCAAGGTACTATTGATCAACAGAAAGATATGATAGAGTGAAGAAGACAAGGAAAGAAACAGGCTAAATAAAAGCAGAAGAAAGATAACACGAACGCGCGGGTTAGGGACTGAATGATGATGATGATGATGATGATGTGATGTTATGGATGCGTGCGTGCGTGCGCATATCTGTGTCAAAACGGAAATGAAATGCGAATGCTTTGATAGTGAGTGAGTGAGCAAATGAGATATAACCAATAACCACCCACTATCACAGGTTTAGATCTAGAACTGACACACATAAATAACAATGGCAATAATAATCATAATAATAAAAATTAATTCATAATAATAATACAAAATAAAAATAATAATGATTATAATAATGATAATAGTGATGATGATAAGAGTAATGATGATGATAATGATGAAGATAAGAGTAATGATGATGATAATGATGATAATAGTAATGATGATGGTGATGATGATGATGATGATGATGGTGATGATAATAGTAATGATGATGATAATGATGATAATAGTAATGATGATGGTGATGATGATAAGAGTAATGAGGATGATGATGATAATAGTAATGATGATGATGATGATAAGAGTAATGATGATGATGATGATAATTTTAGTAATAACAATGATGATAATAATGATAATAATAGTGTCGGTCACTTTGTCTTCAGGAATCACCCACACCACCGGTCGTTGGCATGGTTGGAAGGCTCTGTGGGTTTGCGAGGTGAACGCAGAAGCGCGAAACCCCAGGGTGTTACTATGTTGCACCGTACAGTCTTTGACTGGAATGGCGCAGAAACTGCAGGATCTCAAAGGAGACTTGTTGTCACTCTGATTCCAGTAAAAACCACTGGTTGCCGGGTGCGCAAGAAACGCCTGGTGATTGGTGTGAGAATTCAAATAATAATAATAATAACACTAAACACCAGTGCCGTGCCTCGCCACTTAGCAGCCCCGATGCAGAGTGAGCCTTGCGGCCCCTTTATTCTAAAAAGAAAAGTTCCCCCCCTTCAAAATACTTGAGCCCTCGATTATACATATACAAATATCGATGGGCAGCGATGGTAAAAACTCGGGCTCTGGAATCGTATTACGCGAGTTCAAATCCCAAGCAAAATCATTTTTTCTTCTTATATTTAATATTTTATCTTTTTTTGTTTTATTTTGGTTTTAATTAAAAAAAATTAAACTTTATTTAATCAAGTCAAAAATGAAAATAATACTCTTTCAGAAAAAATAATAACTTTTTTAAAAAAAAATCATAATTCTTAATTATTTTCATAATAATTATATTATTTTCATAATAATTAATTTTTGTTTAATAAATTTTGTTATTTTCATAATAATTAGTTTTGTTAAATAAATTAATTCAATATTTTCATATTAATTATGTCTATTTGTTGGTTTACTTTATTTATTCATTTCTAAATTCTATTCGAAAGTGAAACAGATTCTAGACGGTGTAAATGCATTTATGACCCAAATGGATTAATGCCCCCTTTCTGAGAAATTGATGGCCCAGTGTAAAAAGCCACCCATTTTTTTATGTGTGTGTATTAGCACATTTGAAAAGAGATAAAAGTTTGAAATATTGTGTAAAATCTCATCACAATAATAATAATCTTTTTATTATTAAAAGACTTTCATCATGTTTTTGTTTCTTTATTTATATTTATTTATTCCTTTTGAATAATTAAAAACGGTTGGACTTTCAAATTCAACATAAAAAATGCTATACTTTAAGATTAAATGAAAATGAATTTTAACATCTATCAAAACAACAATATAACTGATTTGAACAACCATTGGAATTACATTCACCTCTTAAGATAAACTTTGAAAAGTCCGAAAGTACATGAACTACAGACTATATATTAAAACATTCAAGCCAAATAAAAATTAATGTTTCTTACTTACAAAAGCCCCTAGTAATATACGATTCTGGACATTCATTTTGCAATTATTAATATTATTTAAATGTAATAAAACTAAACCAATCAAAAATCAAATAAAAAAAATGTGTGTTGGAAACATTCTTCAAAACTAAAATGGATCTGTCTTTACAATGGGATTATTTAATTCTATGCTTATTTTTTATAAGAAATATATGTGTTTATTTTGACAAGTTTATTTCTTTCTGGGTCTTAACGGTAATTCTTTAAATAAAAAAAATAAATAACAATTATACAGTTTTTATTTGATCACTTTTTGATTTTCATGACAGTTATTCAATATTTTGTTGCTTCTATTTTTCTTTCTAGTTTTACAGCCCGTGTGACTGAATTGATGTTTGTTCTCAATGATTTAAATAAAGGACATTATGAAAGAACTATGGTCACTGATAATGGTGAGCTTACTTAATTCTTTTCTTTCTGTGGCTAGAATAAATGGAAATAAAATTTAGTGATCAATAGTTTGTATGAAGAAAAATAAAAGAAAATGAACAGAAAAATTCCTAAAACAAATCCATGAACGACACAAAACAAAAATCCAACTGAACCAAATCTTAAAAACACAATCATTTTATTTCTACAGAAACAATCATAACCTTAAAACCAAACATTCCACAAAATGGAAAGAAAACATTTAAAATCCCCATTTATTTCTAAATGAAAATTAAAAACAAGAAAAGTTAGATTTAAAATGAAAACTCTTGAAAAAACAAACAGATTTGAAACACTATAAAAATGGATTTTAACAAACAAAATTACAAAAAGCCAAAGGATAAAAAAACAGGGAAAAAAAAACTAATTTTGAATAATAAAATTCATAACACTCTAGTAAATGCAATCACAAATAATTCATAAAATTGAAATTGTTGAGGCTTAAAGCTTAATCCTCCTCCTCAGAAATAATTGATCTTTGTAAAATGAACAAAAAAATTGATAAAAATGAAATCAACTCAAAATCTTTTAAAATCTTTTTGATTTTTTAAAAAATTTTAGGTTTGAATACTTCAAGCATTTTAAAACCAGGAAGTGGAAAACTAATTTTTAAAGATCATGTTATCAAGTAAGTTGAAATAGAAATTCTTTTTTATTTCTAGTTTGATATTTTGAGATGTTTATATTTACATTCTTTACACACTTAGTATTGTTGCTATTTGCTAAAAGAACGCTGTATTGTGAGTATCTTGGAATATAAGCATTAGATATATAATTAGAAGATAACAAAATCATGGTCTATTCATTAGAGGCTTTGCTGTGCACAGAGTCCGTCCTTGTTTCAAACTCCAATCAGATGTGTCTTAAATTTCTAGTCCATTTTTTAAAAAAATGACCCATTTTTTTTTTAACTGTTGCTTAAAATTTATTTCTTTTTATATAAAAACTGAAAGAACTTTATTTCTGCAAGTTTTATGGGGACGCACTTGAGATTGTGTGGTTAGACACAACTCAGACTCTGGAATCACAGTATGCAAGTTTGAATTGTGGTCATCCCATCATGTTCACATGTGGGCTAATACTCTTGGGAAAGATATGAAACCCCATTTCCCTCTAGCTATTAACTAGTATATAAATATGAGGGTTTAGATATGTCCTTGTGAATTCTAAATTCTCATGAGACTTACCATACAAATTTGTTTCTTCTATGGTTAAGCTAACTCAATCTCAACAGCTTAGTAAACTGTATACACACACACACATCTTTATATTTAAAAAATAAAGTTTCTTTAATTTCATTTTCAGATTTGAAAAGGTTCCTTTAGTCACTCCAAACGGTGATGTTCTGATTAAAGAGTTAAGCTTTGAGGTATAAAAACAAAACAGATTTTAGATATTTTTTTTGTTAATTTCCACTAAAATAAATTTGCAACTTTCTCAATGAATCCGTGCGATTAAATAATTGATGTAAAAAAAAATGTAAATAAATAAAAGAAACTTCCTGTTCATCTTTAAATTTACCCAAAACATTACAGAATTATAACCATGTTATGGTTATAATTAGCATTATCTCACTGAAATTAAAGATGAATTAAAAATGTTTATGAAATTTTATGTCAGAAGCAGAAATGCATCATTTCATAGTTGTACTTTTCAACATACACCGAAACCTGTTAAATGTTTATGAAGCCGATGCAGTTAATATGAGCACAGTTAGGAGATTAGTGCATTGATATCAGAGTGGCAACAGACATGTTAGTGACAAAGTCTGATCCAGACATGAAAATGGATCACTTAATTCATCACTGGCAAAGTGCATTGAGCATGGTAGTGGCTATGTGAAAAAATACATTTTGAAGCACAAAATGCTGTTTGTTTTATTGATACCACTCTGGTCTTTGTAGCTCTTTAACTTTTAAAAAATAAATGTACAATATAAATTGCATTACTTTTTTGAATGACCCTTGTATTTAAGAGCATTGTAACTACAAAGTTAAATTCAAATGAAAACTTTATTTGCAAATAATAATCTTTTTTTTAATCATAAAAAAACTCTGTAAAATTGTAAAAAAAATTACTTTTAGTCATTATTTGCTAATTTTGAAAATAAAATCACTTCCTACTGGAAAAATATTTGAATAAATTATTGAAATAATGACAATTTAAAGGATTGAAAGTTTAACAAAAAAATATTAAATAAAATCTAAAAATCTACTTTGATGTGAGTAAATAACCTTCCGTAGGGGTTTCATTTTTGTTGTATAAGAATAATAAAAAAGAAATTAGAGATTTCTAGACTGAGAAATACAAAATATTAAAAAGTGTAGAAATTAGAAAAATGTGTTTATGTAAATACCCTAAAATCAGTATAAAATTATTTAGGAAATTAAAGAAATTAGTTATTACTCGCTGATAACATGAGAAATCTCCAGATATCAAATAAAAGAAATTGCCTTTATTTTTTAGGTTCATTCAAACATGAATGTTTTGGTTTGTGGACCAAATGGTTGTGGTAAAAGTTCTTTGTTTCGAACTCTTGGTGAGGTAAGCAAAAAATAAACCCTACAAAATAAAAGTTTCAAACAATTTTTCTCTATTCAGCATTTGATAATTATTTGAATTTTGTAGTTTTGAATTCTATTTTGCTTTTATATTGAAATAAAAACATTGACAATCATCAAATAACCAAATTGTTTTGTTGTAATGATAATCAAATCAAAATCATTTTTCTCAGTTTTATTATTAAAAAACAATTGAATAAAATCTTTTTTAATTCTGTTTTATTCATGAAATATCTTTTGCTCTTCTCATCAGTTATGGCCGTTGTTTGGTGGAGTGATGACAAAACCAGATAAAAGGAAACTCTTTTATGTTCCTCAGGTAAATAGTTCTTATTCATTGTCTCCTTTTTTTTATTGGTTCGGTTTTTTTGAAAATGGTTTATCTGATTTTCTAACTTTGGTCTTTTGAAAATTAAAGAAAAAAAAAAGTGTTTTTTGTCATTTATTTTATTTGTTTTATCTTATGTGGCACATACGGCCATATTTGTAAATGACAAAAACGATCTTGGTTTGAAATTATAAAAATAAAATCTCTTTATAATAGAAAAATAGCATAAATTGTGAATTTGCAGTGTGTAATTTGCCTAAGCCCAAAGGAATAGCAATTGCCCAGTCAGATTATACTTCAATGTTGTTTTAAAATCCACTAAAATCTGTTCAGAGTTACATCCCTTTAAACAAGTCAGAAGAAGAATAACTGAGAATTAAAATGAATCAAATTGCATTAAATAATTGATCTAAAAACGTTTGAAAAAGGAATATTTAAAATAATTCTAAAATTCTTCATTTCTATTTTTATTAAATAAAATTTACATGTTTTTCTTCATTTTTTTTTTCATTCTTAGCGTCCATATATGGCAGTAGGTACCTTACGAGAACAGATGATATACCCAGATGTGCACACAGATCAAGTTGCTAAAGAAATCGCAGACGAGGAACTTGTTGATATTTTAGAAAAGGTCAATTTAAAAAAAAATTTTTTGTGTTATTCTTGACTTTGTAAATTTTTAACTTTACAATCCTTCACTTGATAAAACCTAGCTGAAGGGCTATGACAATATTATTTTATTAAAGAATATACTTGTGATATTCCTAGTTATTAGGCCTGAAACAAAATTATTTTTTTTAAAAAGTATGTTGTTACAGCATTACTAATAAGTAAAGAATTAAAATTGTCAAGGACCAGGCTAATCTTTAGTAAAGCATATTATGATATTTACTTGGTGAGCACTCCCAAGTTTGGCTCAAGGCCATTTTTAGTAAAGCATATTATGACAGCCATGATGTACCAAAGCCTTGGTGTATATATGTTACTGTTCATCTCTTTTAGTAATAGTTGTTGCTGCCACAGCATATCTTCAATTTTCTTCTTAAAAATCTCTCTGGACCTTTAAGAACAATAAATCCCCTTCCAAAAATCTTTCACCCAAATAACTGACCCCAAAATCTGAAAACATACTCACTGATCCCTTAATACTAACATAATCTTAAATGCTGCACAACTTGTCATTCCTGCTTTTTTTTTGACAATCCTTATCTCAATTGATTATGCTTTTTTTTTTCTTAACTCTGATTGGTTAAATTTTATTTCCCATCCACCATTGCTTTTAGGAAACCGATTTCTTTAAAAAAAAAAAGGTTCTTATTTTAAGGAACATAAAAATTTCACATAACTTCTTTGAATCTATGTTTCATGGTTGTCCAGTGAATATTATTTGTAATTTCTCTATCAATTTATTTTTGAATTTAAGTTCTTTTCAACTTTAGATTATAATGATTAAAAATATTCTATTTTTCAATATATATGCAATCTGTAAAGTTAATAATCCAACCAGTATTTTCAAGAATATTATCTTACACTACAAACCCTAGTGTTACAAAATGAAGGGAAATGAAGATGAAGAAAACAACCACAAAAAGTTGATAATTTTTATTATTTCTATTTTTTAGGTCCAACTTGGATATTTGCTTGAAAGAGAAGACGGATGGGAATCAGTTAAGGTCAAAACTATTGATTTTTTTCTTTTCTTTTTTTTTAATGTGTCTGTCTGCGCGTATGTGTGTGTGTCTCTCTGTCCGTGTTTGTGTGTGTGTGACATGAGTGGTTAACAATTGAATAAATGAGAAATAATTTTTAATATGAAATATATAAAAAGTTATTGAAAGTGAATCATTTTTTCTTGTAGTTAACACAAAAAAGTTACAAAAAAATCCTTAAATATTTTCTTAACACACAAATTAACAAATTTATTTTTTTTTAATGAATGACAAAGATTTGGTTGATTTAGTAAACAGTCATTAATGTATTATAAGATTATTTTATATATGTGTTCCTTGGTTTGAATCATGGACAGAGTACCATGGCTATTACCAAATGCAAGGTAAAGTATAATAAATACTTTCCATTATATTAGTTTTCTCACCAAAGCTTCTGGGTCATAATCTTTGGGAAGTGACCTTAATGTGGTCCACTAATGATGATGATTTCTCTTTGGCTATTGTTATAAAACAAAAGAAAAAAACTAGCTTTGATATAATTTTGCAAATAAAAAACTTGTGTTTATTTGAATGGATCAATTTGTGTGTGTTTTGTGCCTCCATCTTTGGTGAATTTGTTTATATTTTTTACAATCTGTGATGATTTGTTACAAAAACAGATACAAATTTTATGATGAATTTTTTTCTATTTGAAATTTTCTTCAATTCTTATTCAATTTTAAAAAAAGTCTTTTATGAAAAAAAAAATGGTAAATAATTTGTTGTATTTTGTACAGTGCTACATATGCAACAATCCATTCGAGTCAAATCCCACCAATAAATACATCTTTAAATCTACAGTGACTGTTGTTATTTGTGAGATAGCAGAGAAGTGATTTCAACTGCACCTCCTTTTTAAGTAGATTCTCTTTTCATGCAATTTTGATTCATGCAAAAAACAAATAAAATTGTAAAGATGAATGGATGGATTTTGAAATTGTTTGAGAAATTATCAAAAATAGGGGAAATGTTTTTTTTTTTTTTTTTGGGATTTTGTTGAAAACCTTTTTTTTTTTTATTTCTTTTTTTTTTTTAGGATTGGATGGATGTTTTGAGTGGAGGTGAAAAACAAAGAATGGCTGTAAGTATTTTTTTCCTATCTTTTTTTTCTAGTTTTCATTTCATAATTAAATATGAATTCAATTTGTTGCTCAAATAATATTCTGTGAATTTCAAAATGAAAGGAAGTGAATTTTCTTCTCTCAAAACCTAAAAATTACATTGGAAATCTTTTTTATGAAAATAAATCAAGTTGATTTCTATTGACTGAATAATAAAGAAAAACAATTCTAGATAATCAAACAATCTTCTTTAAGTTTCAAAAATTATTTTATTTTGATAATAAAAAAACCTTCCATAAAAAAGAAACAATGGTGAGAGCTTGATTTCAAATTACTGATCTTCATTTGAAAATTCTTCAATCAATATTTTGATGGCCAACAAAAGAGATATTTTATTCTTAAGAATAAAAGAGATCAGGTCATTCACTTGATGAAAAATAGTATTTCTTGGCTTTTGGGGGGAAAAAATGTGAAATTGTTTGATTATTCAATATTTTCAAAGGTTTAGAAAAGAAATTAGTAATTTTTTTTTTCATTTGAAGCTAGAGATCTTTTGTTTTTTTTTGACATTTTTAGATTTAATGAAAAAGAAAGTGTAATTTTAGTGATAATTGGCTTTTTGTCATTGGAAGGAATTTTGAAAATATGCCAGCTTTAAAATTATTTCCTTCACTACACAACAATTAAAACAGTTTCTTAGAATTACAAAAATAAATCTGAAATTTTTCAAGAATCAAATGACCCACATGGGTTGATATGCGGTTAAAAGAATGAATCTTTCTTAAAATTTAGCCAAAAAGTCTTAAGGAACTCTTTACAAAAATAAAACCATCAAAGATTCTTAAAGAAATCTTAAAAAAGAAATTCAATTCTATTCTAAAATATGAGCAATTGACCAAAATTCCAAATAATGTTTGACATAAACTTATCTTCCACCAAACTATCACCATTTCTAAAACTTAGGTGACATTAAATTACCTACTGAGGTTGATATGCCGTAACCAAAACTTTTTCAAAACTCTTATAACTACAAAAAAATATAAAGAAATTCTTTTTAAAAAGAATTTCTTTATTACCTATATTATATGATGCTTCAAAAGAACTATAACTTATTAATACAAAAAATATATAAAACCAAGTCCATTCATCAGAAATCAAACTCAATAAATGTCATCCAAATAAATTTAAGTAACCAACATGGCTTGATTAAAAAAAAATCTCTTTTTGTTTTTGTATTGATGGGATTTTTGTTTTTCTTATTTCTTTTTATCAGATGGCTCGCCTGTTTTACCATAAACCCCAGTTTGCCATTCTTGATGAATGTACAAGTGCTGTCAGTGTAGATGTCGAAGGATTTATATATCAACATTGTCGTAAGGTAAAACAATTTTATTGAATTCTATTTCAACTCAATATTTAATTCAATAAGTAAAAATGTTAAGAATTATTTTCCCTTTTTTTTTTAAAAGAATTTCATCTTAAGATTCTCAGAAATTGTCTTTGATAACAATTCTACAAAAATCAATTGAATAAAATAACATGACCACTAAATTCCTTCATCATCATCATCATTAATAGAACAGCAGTAGTAGTACGGTCAGGTCATGGTGAAGACATTGATTCTCGCCAGATCACTGAAGTTAAGCAACATAGAGCCTGTTCAGTACTAAGATGGGTGACCACTTAATAATATCAGGTACTGAACAAGGCTGGTCAACAGTGAGATGATCAGTTGAATCTATTTATCCTTTGAACTGAAAGGCCTTCCCTTTCCCCAAACCCCCTCCCTCATAACAACCTTACAACAGTAAAAATGTATTTGATTAGAGTTAATCCTCAGATTAAATAGTCCATCATATTAATCTCATTTAAATATTTCAAACTTATTACTAAATGTAATTATGAAATATTAGATATTATGTAGATGTTTATTGGAGTATTTTGGGTTTCATTTTCTTTCCTTTTTTCTTAACATTATTTTGAATCTGAATGTTTAATTATATTATATTTCTTATTATGTTATACTTCTGATTTCTCTTAAACCTCACACTGGAGTTCTCTTTCGTTGAAGATTGCTTTTTAATTTCTGAGTGATTTTATTCTACAATTTTGGTTAAAATTTCACACGTAAAATCATTTTACTTTTGCTTAAAAAAGAGGTCACTTTTAAATAAGGCAGTGCCTATAGAAAGCTGGGACTTGATGCTATTAAATACATAACTCAAATATTCATATGACTTGTTTTATGTTAGTCTAACAAATGCAAGTTGATTAAAACTCTTTGTTCTGATTAAAATCTGTTTTAAAATGAAAACTTTAAATGTTTTTTCCTGTATTTTTATATAAAATTTCTTATTTTATCACAGCTTGGAATTACATTGTTCACAGTTTCTCATAGAAAATCACTTTGGGAACATCACGAGGTAAAATTTTTGTTTATTTCTGTTTTTAAAATGATTGAAAAATATTCAAATATATTTGATATTAAAAAGAAAAACAATAAATAATGATTATCAATCATTAAATCTTTATAATGGAATTAATATATAAGATGAGTTTGTGAATGAAACAAACCAAAATACAAGGAGGATTCATTAACTTAATTTTGTTCAAATGAATTTCAAAGTTAGAAAACAAACTTTTTTTTCTTAGTAACCCATTTGACAAATCCTAATAAATGAATGAAACCTGTTCGGATTAATGCATATTTTCATGGAAAAAGATTTCTGAAAAATCAGAATAAATATTTACAAAATGTTTTACAGAAAAAAATTTCCCACAATTTTCTACTTTAAAAAAATAAGAAATTTGGTTATTTTCTTACAATATTTATTTTCTATTTTAGGCTAAAAATTTATACAAATGTAATTGACATTTTGTGGCACTTTTTTTTTTTATATAGAATAATTATATAAACAGAATAATTAATTTTACATCAATTTGTTTGCATAAAATAAGTATAAAAAAGCCAAACTTATCATAAAGATAATTGCAGAGACTTTACAAAAATTTTGTCTCTTTTTGACTGATTTACTTTGTTTCATTTTAGAATTCATTTTTATGACTTTATTCTTTTAGAAATTTAAGTTTTTTTGTCTGAATTTTTTCAATGAATCTTTTTTTTAAAGTTTTTCAGATTTTCTACTTTTAATGTTTTTCCCAATGAACTTTTCAGCCTTCTTCAGGTTGAATAAAGGGGGACTTTTTGAGCTGTGAATTGATTCTACTTTGTCCAAATTCAATATTATCTGATAATTTATCAATCTATATTGGATATTCTTTAGTTAATTTAGCTTGTAGTCAGGATAGAACCTATCACCCCAAGATGGATGTCAATTAGAACTTGTATCAGCCAGGAGCATTTTACTGTGCATCTTGTGATGAGAAATTCCAATGACTTGAATAAAGATATTTCTATTATGCATTTGTAATATTTGTATTTTTTTTTCTCTTTTTCAGTATTATTTGAAAATGGATGGTCAAGGCAATTATGAGTTTCGAGCGATTACACCCGACACAAAAGAGTTTGGATCATGACCAAATTAGGAATTTTACAAAAAATCATTTTTTCATTAATGAATAAAAATGAAATAAAAATAATAACCAACATTTTGGGTTTTTTTAAATTCTTTTTTAAAACAAAATTTGTTTGGGAAAAGAAAAAAAAATTACTGATTTTAATCAGCAAAAGAAAAAAAATTATTAGACATTTTTAGATTTATTTAAATTATTTGGTCATTTATTTGATATTATTTATGTTGTGTTGCCTTGATGAAAAAAATAATCCATTCTAATGCGAATATCACCATTTTACAATCCTGGACAGTTATAAGTTAAAAAAAAAAAGTTCTCTTTTAAAAGAAAAATGTTCAACTAAAAAAAAATCCTTTTCTTTTAAATTTAACTTTTAATTGTTCTAATTTACTTTTAAAGACCAAAATAATTCAAGCTCTTTGGTATAAAAGTTATAAAAAGTAAAATGCATCAATTTTTTTCTTCTCAATTCTATGTTGAACCAAACTGTAATTATTTTATGAATGAATTCTTTCTTTTCCTTTGTCAAAACAATTTCTACACTTGTAGTAAATATTTTCCTTACCTTAGCTTATATAGGCAGCAAAGGTGGAGCATTGGTAAAAGTTTGGGCTCTGGAATTGTAGTACACAAGTTCAAATCCCAGTTAAAACCATTTCCTTGAAAATGGCCTTGTGCCAAACTTGGTTTGTGCTGCTCACCAAGTATATATATTATATGACAGCTTTCTGGCTCTTTTTCTTTCTTCTCCGGCTCTTATGAGTTGTAATTTGTTGCAGGCAAATTTTTGTGGTTTATCTGGACTGGTCATTTCAACGGCCTATCATTTCTCTTCAATTTTTAGATAAATTTGTCTTAATCTTTAATGTAATTGTTTGTCCATTTGTAAATAAGGACTCTTGATTTTTCAATGTTTTTCACAAGCTTTTCTCTGAATAGACTTCTTTTCATTATGACCCCAAACGTGTGATGACTTAATGCAATCATATAATCACATTAATGACTCCAAAAAATCTTTTTATTAGGGCTGTGGCAATATGCTTTTATTAAAGATTATTCTTGTCACAACCCTAGTTTGCAATTTTACCATTTCTTTTAATTACTAGTGACAACATACTCTTATTAAAAATATTATGTAACAGTCCTAATGACTAGGGATGTGACATGCATATTCTTTAATAAAAGAATATTCTTGTCGCAGCCGTAATAATTTCTTGAATTGAAAATCTGGAGTTAAAAACATTGTTGCTTCCCTTTTGTGGTCAGACTTGACTCAAGTAGAAAAAGGATATGAGTTATGATAAAAAAAATCTTAAACTTGATCACTGGAGTCTTGAGATAGAATGAAAGAAATATTAATTTGTGAATTTACACCAAATGAAACAAAATTACTGAAAAAAAAAAAAAAACGATTGTGAATTACAGAAATTTGAAATTAAGTTTTGCCAAATTGTATTATATATCAATATAAAATAAAACCTTTATTTTAGTAAATATTTAAAATTTGTAGCATTTATGTCTTTAATATTATCAAAACTAATATTGACTTACACTCAAATGCCTCAAGGTTTCTAATTTATCACAATTTACCTTTTTTTTTCATATTTTAGAAAGTAAAGTCTATGTAGTGTAACTATGGATGCCTTTGGTCATCTATAGGACGTGACGTCGGGATTGAGAGGGAGTCAGTCGGTTAGAGAAAGGCAGAGAGTGAGCAAGCAAGAGTGGCAGTTGGCTGACTGCTGGATGAATAAAATGTGGAACCACATTTAAGATGTATGTTTTTTTGTGGGAGGGGAGGCACCTAGAACCTAAAGAGAGGAAAGACGACCACAACGCCTCAGTAACAACTCTTAGCGAAGGAGAAAGAAGCCATTTCAAGTGTTCTCCAACCTGTAACAACGGTACATCTAATCTTAGAAATAAATTTTCTTCAAATCTCAAATACAGTAAAAATGATTGTAATATTTTGATAACAAAAACAAGTTTTTGTTGTCATTTTCTAAAATCTAAATCCAACAAAGGTATAAAAAATATTTTATCAGCTTTTCTTTAAATACTTAAAAACAGATTTAAAAGATTCCTTTGAATATCTATGATTCATAATTTAACCAAATAACTGAAATTCCTAAAATTGAGTAAATCAATTTCTTTCATTAAAAATGCTTTCCTATTTTAAAATCTTTTAATATTTTAAAATCTTAAAACCATTTCAATTTATAAAAAAAATTTAAAAAAAAACAAAGACAAAGAGTTTTTTTTTTTCAAATATAAAATTTTTTAGATATTTATTTTACAATTTTTGATGTTACTAATTTTAATTTTAGGAATTCTGATCTTTCTGATCCCATCTTGAAATGCCAGGTGTTAATAGCAAAAGAATTTAAGTGTCTGTACAATAAAAGATTACCTAGTTTAAGGGACAGACAAAAACCAGTTAAGAGGGTACCCGGGAAAGTACCCGAATGAATAACAGTACATTGAATGAATAACAGTACATTGAATGATTAACTAGTTTAGGTGGCAGACAAAAACCAGTTAAGAGGGTACCTGGGAAAGTACCCGAATGAATAACAGTACACTGAATGAATAACAGTACATTGAATGATTCACTAGTTTAGGTGGCAGACAAAAACCAGTTAAGAGGGTACTCGGGAAAGTACCCGAATGAATAACAGTACTCTGAATGAATAACAGTACATTAAATGATTAACTAGTTTAGGTGGCAGACAAAAACCAGTTAAGAGGGTACCCGGGAAATTCCCAGAAAAAAAAAAAAGGGTATTGAGGAAGGTATATGAGTAAATTAGTTGGCTAACATTTCCTCTAACTGTCGTAGGACGTCCTCATCATCCTGTTCATCCATATTGATATTTGCGCAAGATTCAAATAATTCATCGTCAAATATACTATCAGAAATGCTGAAAAATAGAAAAAAAAAGGAAATAAGTATTGTGACTATTAAAAAAATATTTCAAGCAATATTTTCAATTCAAAATAATCATTTAGATGCTAATAGAAATAAGTTTTACCCATGACAATAAGATTTGGTGAAACTTAGCCATCTGTTTTTTTTTAAGTGAATTTAAGTCATTAAGTCATATCTATCAAATATATGAGAACAAAAAAAAAGCTTAATGCACAAAAATTGTCTGAAAGATTTACAATCTTCAAAAATTAAAATGAAGGTATGTTTGTTCATGTAAGCATAATTCACAAATGAAATCTATAAAACTATTAAAATAAAGGAGCTTGAGTTATAGACAATAGGATTTTATAAAGTTTAGTTTAACTTGGTTTGGAATTTATTTTTAAATTAAGAAAATACAGTCAGTATTTTAAAATAGTTAAAATGATTATATCAGATATGAATTTAACAAAAATTTAATTTTGAAAAAAAGATAAATTCTGTCAATTTTTTTAGCCCTTTGTAAACCATTTTTGTTAAACTAAAAACCAAGTTATAAATACACTTGTGCCTTGGTTTTACAGACAAAGCTCTCTGGAACACCCGTTTGATAGCCCAAAGCTTTTAGCAGATACGTATAGACTATGCTAAGAGTTGATGATATCAACAACTACATTACAACACAACATTTTCAAACTTTCTTCTCAACTCAAGTTTTTCCACTGTGGTTAAATTAACCTTTTTCTTTCTTTCTATTAATGCTTCTGACAGCATTGTGAATGAATTTGTATCTCTCATACAAGAATTCAAGCACAACACAGAAGAAAAAAAGAGAACAAGTGAAGCATGTATAGTCCCCTGGGATTGCACGGTGAATGGAGCATAAAAAAGACATAAGGATATTTTGGACAGGAACGTTAAATAGCTCCTACAAGCCTCAGGGGACGCAAACCAGAATTTTGTCACATTCAGAAATAATTTATTTACATTAAAATACTGAATTACATTTTGGCCAAGTTACAGAAAAATCTAATGGATGGATCAAAAGTTATGGGGCAAAATGTGTTTGGGGTGTTTCTGATCCATTTTAGGCCCCTGAGGACGCAACGAGAATTTTCGTATTTTTTTTTACTATGCATAGCTATATTTAAAAATACAACTTGTGGCAAAATTTTAAAAAAAAAGTAATGAAGAGTTATCCGATAATAGTCCGGACGGACGGACGCTACTGAAAACAATGGTCCCTCTCTAATAAATGAAGGGAGGCCAACAAAAACCAGACAATGCATTTGCTGAAACAATGATGTAAACAAGGAGACTGACCACCAAGTAGAGGTGAGTTTTAGAGCTAATGGGCTTTGTCCATAGTACATGAATTAAAAATAAATATCAGAAGCTCCAGAATTTGTCTGTAATTTCCAAAATCTGTTAAATGGGACGGTCTGTAAAACCGAGGTATGAGTGTGTATATATTTCAAAAGTATGTATCAATATAGACAACTCTTTTACAACATACAAATTTTTTCATATACTGATAGGGGAAAATATAAATGACATCAATAAAGGTAAATAATTAGTTTACTTACTTAGAAAAACTTCTCTCTGCGCTTAGTGCAAGGGGAGAAGCTGGTTTGTCCTCAGTTTCAACATTCTGTTGGTGTGAATCTACCCCTTGATTCATCATTTCTTTTGATGGAGAATTGCAATCATTCTTGGCCTTTGGTGTCGCTTCTGATTCTGTTATTCCAGTATTTGTTAATTGTGAAGAAGTTGTTTGAGCTTTCATGTTTGCCATAGGTTGCACTATATCTGGTTTGGAAATTTGGACTGGAACTGCTGAAACTGGTTTTATTGCTTTTTTATCTGAAAGATTGGCTGTTAGCAATTCTGCTTCGGTCCGTAATGAATAAGAAATAGCTTCGACCTCTTCAATTTTTCTTTTTCTCGTTGGAATTGGTGTTATTGATGATGGTACTGCTGCTGCTGTTGGTATTGGATTGGCATTTTTGACAACAGGAAAAATCTTTTGAGGTGAAGTAATCCGTTTTCTTTTAGGTGGTGATGGTTGACATGTGTCCTTATTTTTCCGAGTGAGTATAGGAATAGGAGGAGAAACACGGTGCCTTTTTAATGATGCCTTTCGGGTTTGTAATTTAGGTTGTAATGGCTTATTTTTTTGAGCGGCTGTAGAAACAGAATTAGTAACAGATTGTCCTTTTAATGATGCCTGTTGTATTTGTATTTTAGGTTGTAATGGCTCACATGTGAGAGTATTCCTTTGGGTAGCTGTAGGAACGGAAGGCGTAACAGATTGTCCTTTTAATGATGCCTGTTGTATTTGTATTTCTGGCTCTTTTGGTTCATCTAAATTATTTGTAATTGTCATTGTAGGCCTCTTTCTGATCCATTGTCCCAAAGTTGCTGCAAAAGAAAGAGAAAAAAAATCATATTTTACAAAACTGCTCTATTCAACCTTTAATTAATAAATATATCATTTTTCTTTGTCCCCACTCAAATATAATTTATCTAAATAAATAATTTAATGATATAGCTATTAGTATTATATATATAAAAATTGATAAGATAAGTTTTAAAAATTACTTTAAATTAAAGTATGATTTTTAAAAAAACTGATATAATTGGTTGATAGATTGATTTGGGGTTTAACGGAATATTAAGTAGTGATGGGACGATGATTGGAATAAAAAAGTTGAAAAATTTTTTTATTTTTCAACCTTTTTATTCTAACCAAGAAAGAAATGTAAAATTTCATAAAAATAACAAGTTATAAAATAAAACCAAAGAAATACTTTAAAATATATTGCTTTCATCTCTTTTTGAGGTTCAAGTTATTGTCTTTATATATATCCCACTTACAAATAATCCATATAAAAAAACACAGTAAATTTTGATGGAGGAGGGGAAACTACCTGACTTTGATTTTCTTTTGCTACATACAGTTTCTTACAGATTTAAAATTTTTTTTTACAAAAACACAATTTGCATTATATTGAAAAAAAAATTAATTGAACATTGAAAACGATTGCATCAAAAAATGGATTTCTATTCAAAACAACAATTCCTTGCTCAGTGGTGATCCCCAAGATAATAAACTGAAGTCCTTTTAAACTTACAGGTAGAAAACTAGCTAAGGATTCAAAGAATTGGAATCGTACTTGGTATCAGAATCATGAATCAATATTTTCTTGAATTTGTTTACAAGTAAACAGGTGAAGCATGCATGGTCCCCTATTTTTGAACCATTTTAGGCTCCTGGGGCCGCAATGAGAATTTTCGTAATAAGATTTAATTTACTATGCACATCTACATATAAAAATACAACTTGGGGCAAAATTTCATAAAAAAGAAATGGATGGTTATGGTAATAGTCTGGATGCACGCCACTGAAACAATGGCCCCTCTCTGATAAATTGGGGGACGAATATGAGTTGATTTTTCTTTTATAGATATTTTTTTTTACTAAAATGTTTTCTTTGATTCTTTCTTCAATTCCTTTTAGTAAAAAGCTAGTTCCAATTTAAATAGTTCCAGTTTTCTATTTTTACCTGAATTCATATCATACTATCCATGGAAATAAAAAAAAAAAAGGAAGGGCAATTACGTTTTTTCTTTGCAGTAATTTGATTTTGAAGTGATGTCATAGGGGCTGGTTTGGATGTAGGATTTTCAATCAATTTTTGTTGTTGTTGTGCACGTTGACGCTTTTCTGCCATTATTTCAGCAAAAGTTTTGATTTTAACATTTTCAAGAGAATCATTCTCTTTGATTTTATTTTGAAGTGGGACATCTACTACAAATGGTACAGTCTGAAAAAAGAAAATCCAAACAAACAATTCAATAATTATATACACAGAAAAAAGAAAAAGATATTGGAAAATTTTAAAGATTAAATCAACAGAAACTTTATACATAATAATAATAATAATAATAAGCATGTGACATTTGTTTTATAAAAGAACCAAGTTTTGATTAACTACTTTATCAAACTAGGAAACCAAAATTGTTTGGTTTTTTTTTAATATATATCCTGTTTATGTGTAGAGCTCTTCAGAAAATGAAACCATAATAGCTATAAAAAAGATTTAGACCACTAAAATTTGCATATTTAAGGCTTCCTTAACTACTTTAAAGAAAACATTAGATATGAATTTAGAATGAAGCAATAGGAAGGAATTTAGTATGAAAAAGGATCAATAGCATTCCTATATTAATAGGCTTCCTTAATTACCTTAATGGCAAGTTTTAGTTGCTGATGAAATATTTCTGTGATAAAATTCATACAAGCATTTTTAAACATTAGAATTGAAAAGTCAGTAAAAAATAATATTTAATAATAAAAACAAAATCTTACTTAGAACTAATAAAGTTGTTGACTTTCTAATGAACATTTTCCAAAGATCAATGTTTCAATCCAAAGTACTAAGAATACATTTCCAAGATTTAACACCTTTACCTTTTGTAACTAATAA
This sequence comes from Idiosepius hallami, assembly GCA_034780655.1. NCBI lineage: Eukaryota > Metazoa > Mollusca > Cephalopoda > Idiosepiidae > Idiosepius > Idiosepius hallami. The sequence continues at coordinate 4,704 of JAUZSX010313104.1, read as the reverse complement.
GAGCAGTTTATTGTGGATTGAGATAAAGGGTAAGGTTTAAAATTTAGTTAAAACACTTTTTGTTCACATGAAAAAAGCTAAAAACGGTCCTCATGATAAAGATGAATCTAACATTTTGAAAAATTGATGTACAAATTTTGTTTGTTAAGCTTCTAATTCACAAAAAGGTCTTTAATAATTATTTTTAAAAAATCCTTTTAAAAATTGACTTTTTCTTGTTACAATGATTGAATATTTTTAAGAAAATAATTGTTATTTTGTATTTGGTGTAGCAAAACAATGAACTTTGAATTTGTATAATTTGATGCATGGCATACTGACTTTACATGATAATAAATTGATAAAGTAATAAGGTATACATTCTAAATTTGTGGCATTAAAAAAGAAAATTACAGCAAAAAACATGGAAAATTTTAATAAAAAAAAGAAGATTAAAAATGAAAAACAAAAACTAAACTTACTTTAGTCAATGATGGTTTATTTGTGGTTTGTCTTATCGTTGCTTTTCTTGTTAGTTGGATAGTTTCTGTATTCAAACTATTTGGAACATCATGATAGTCAACTAAATGAATTAATCAAATGGGAAATATAAGTTTCAACATCCGTAAGTATTCAATGAATAACAACTTAGATGAACAATCTCATTTAATTACAAAAAATAAGTAACTCTGAAACTGGTATTTTAGATTATATATATATATATATTATATTGAAATATAACATTTTTAAAAATGTTAAGTTTTAATGACTTTAAAAATTTACTAATATTAATAATAAAGACTAACATTGAGACTAGATTGGTTATGATATTGCAATTTGGTTATGGTTTCAAGTTTTTATTAAAGATTATTAACTTACTTTGATTTCGCCCAGCTGGAGGCACATAGAGTTCCCTGACTTTTTTCAGTTTTGGATCAGTATTTTTGATAGACTGGATTTTTGATACGGATTCTAAATTTGATTCTGAAAATAGAATGGAATTATATTATAAGGCAATAAAATCCTATTTTGGGACTTGATTGAATAAAGGAAATTAATAACTAAAAGATTAAGAGGTGTTTATGGAGAAGAAAAGTGAAAAAAAATTTTAATAAAAAATATACAAACCTTTATTAAGTGAACCTAATCTATTTTTTTCTGCACGGATCTCGTTTAAAGTCTTGACTTTAAAATTTAGATCTGAAATTAAATTAATAAATATATTTTAAGCATAGGATGAAATATATTCATAAAGCTTCATTTCTTCGATTTATATATATATACACACACACACATTAGCAAAAATAATTTATCTAATCTTATAGATGATGAGTGTTAAAAGATAATAGAACATCAAATGTAAGTGTAATTTGAAACAAAAAACATTAAAATTCTTTAAGTATTAAATTCTATTCGGGTTTGAAAAAAAAATCAAATCTTAAAAGTCAAATATTTGACTGTTGATTTAAGTAGCCTTACAATAAATCCAAAATTATCCGCAAGATGAAAACAAAAATTTCATGCTCTTTCAAAACCTATATAGATTTAAAATGATAAATTTGTACATTACTTTTTATTTTAGAAAAATTATCTGCACATATTTCAATTCAAATAATTCCTTGAAAATTAAAAACAAAATTATTTAACTAAAAAAGAAAATTAAAAATTACATCTTATTAGCTTAATTTGGATGAGCAAAAACAAGTTTTTATCTTGTAAAATCTGCTTATTAAAACTACTTAAAATATAAATAAATATATCTTGTCTGAATAAAGTATGGTTTCACAATAAAAGTATAACCCTGAATTTCAAAAGCTAAATAATTAAAATTTTTATACAATTTGAAAAATAAATAAAATGAAAACTCCAATTATTTCCCAACTTTTAATAATGAAAGAGTAGAATATTTAACAATAAAAATATGTAAAATTATTAACAGTTCTTGAATTTTTTCTAATTGTATCTTAAAAAAAAAAACACTGATGTATTCAAAAAGTCAAACTATTTTTTTTATTTTTAGAAGCAATGAAACATCTAGATGAAAATTAAAAAAAAAAAAAGCGAAAATTATTCCATTTTTAAAGATGGACTACAACCAAAATCAAAAGCCCCTCTTTTTAATTTGTTAACAATGTTTTTAAAAAAAGCCGTGTGAATTGAGGAATATTATTACCTTCTGAGTCAGAGGAATCTGGATTACTGGTGTTATTTTCATCTTCGCTAGTATGTTTAACAGAATTACTTTTCACAGGACGACTTTTATTTGGAATGACTTGTTTAGTTAAGGTGGTGGTGGTGGTGGTGATTGTTAAAGGCATCCTCTTATTCCCATTATCACATTTTACCACTTTACGAATTGGTTTATCACCTGAAATAAATGCAACAACATAAAATTATTAACAACAAAACAAATTCTCTGTCTGTCAGCTCCAGAAAATAAAATAAAAGAAGAACATTTTTTTTATTCTTAAATCTCATTTCATTTATAAATGAAATTAACTTACATTCATTGTCAGGTAATTTTCTTTTAATCACTATTAAAAATAGAAGAAAAAAAAGAAAAGAAAATATCACTGTAAAACCAATATAAAATCTTAATATGTATTGTCATTCAACAGTAAGAAAAAAAAAATCTTTAATAACAAATTTCCAATAAACTTGAATTCTAAGAAGCTTATATTTCTTTATGTAAAAAAAACACTTAACAAAAACAGCTACAAGTAACAACCAAAATTTCAAGTCCAAAAAACCAGAAATCAAGTAATAAGATTGCAATTACAAATCATAAAATGTTAAAAAAAACCCCAAAAAACTAGAGAATCATATTCCAATAAAACCAAATCTTTTAAAGCACTTTTTAACTTTTTTTTTTATTGATTAATTAGAATATTTAAAAAAAATAATTATTCATTACTTATTACAAATGAAGGGTGCCAGGTATGAATTTGAATTATAATGTCTGTTAGACTTCTCACATTAGTATCATATTGCATTAACAGATTATAACAAACAATATTGTGTTTGGAATTCTAAAATAGTAAAAAATATAAAATATAATCCAAAATACATTAATATTATAAGAGAAAGATGGGAATGGAAAAGATTTTAAAATTGTCTTGATAAAATGAAACTAAAATATATATGTGTGTGTGTAAAAATATTGTAATACTCTCTTAAACAATATTAAAGTTACTTACCTGTAGGAACATGAACATTCTTGCTAGATTGTGTTTTAATATTTTCTGCTTGTAGTTTGGCCTTTTTCACTACTTTAGCTTTGACTGGAACTTAAATATAAACAAATATCTTAATTGAAAAAAAATGTCATGATCCTGAACTTGCTATATACACTGAAATATGTGTGTAAATTAAAAATTTTGAAACTCTTTAGAGATTGTAGTAAGATGCTTTCCATACTACCAGAATAAATATATATGAAAATCTCAAAGTTGGTGTACAGTTTGTTGCTTGTGTTCAAACGTTTTATTCATGTGCTGAATACATTGAATACGGGAGGAAGATAGATATATAGGTATCATACTTTTGGTATGTACTTTTTAGGTTAATTTCTAAAAATATCAAAAACATAAATCATCCTAAAAATCAAACAAATTTAAAATTAATTTTCATCTGGTTTTAAATCCAATTTGATTAGAGATTATTTTCTTAAGAAAAGATAAAAGTTTAATAAACCTTTAGATTATTCATAATTTGAATATAATGAAAGAATAAATAAATTGCAAATGAATCACATGATCAAAATGTTACATTTTAACAAGGATTCCGAAAAACCATAAAACTTACTGTTTTCATCATCTCTAGCAACTGGATTAACAAATCCCTTCTTTTGAGAAATAATCTGCTTTAGCCTCTCTGAAATTAAGAAAATTATAATGGAAACAAGTGAAGCATGCATGGTCCCCTACAAGTGAACATTTTAACTTTTCAAATCAATAAGGAATCAACCAAATTTTATCTAAAACTGTTATGAATGCCAATCGTAAATTACCAAAATTACACGTTTTTAAAAAAAATTTGTATCTTTCAACAAGAAAAGTTTAGAAATTATTAAGTCAAGTACAAGATATTGAAATCTTTTATAGTTGAATATTTCTTTTTTATATAATTTTTTCTAACCAAAAAAAAAAAAAAAGGGGTTTCAACAATGCACACAGCATTGTATTTTTTAATTTTAGGAAATTATTCTTAAGTTTTAAAAGCCATGTTCATCACTGGAACAGCTTGTTTATCAAATTTATAAAATTCAAAATTTAGAAATTCATCTAAAATTTTTAGCTATTTAAAATACAAATTTTTAAACTGACATAAAAAAACAAACACAAACAACTTATTTACCTTGAGTTGCACGTGGAGTGAATACAGATTTAACATCATCTGTATAAACCTGGTCCAAAGACTTATTTCCAACATTATCAGAACCTGTCTCAAAATTTTCCTCAACTAAAAACATAGTAAAAATTTAATTGCAACAAAAAAAATCAAAATAATTTTGACTATTTTACAAGACTATGGCTATTAAAAACTAAAATTATGAAATTATGTTTAATAATCCAAAAATATCAAAGATAAGCAACCATAAGGCTTTTTAATTCTAGAAATAAGAAATAGTGACATAGTTTTTTCAATAAGAAAACAATAAACAAAAAATAACTTTAAAGAAATTTGCTTGAAGCATCATATAATAGATAAAAATAAATTTAATTT
>JAUZSX010313093.1:0-12140 GCA_034780655.1 Idiosepius hallami | reverse complement strand
TTAACACATGTGTATAACATATAGTAGAACACTTACGGCCAATATTTTAGCTAAAATCCTATTCGAAAGACACGGGCGACGCCGGGTTAAAGTTGATAGTAAATACATGAGATCAAACTTTGACAAAGAGCGGCTCAACACCCTGGGTGGCTTTCTGTTTATTTCTCAAAGCCTCTGATAACACATAACACATGAATTAATGAGAAAGAAACGAGAGAGAGAGAAAGGAGGGAAAGAGAGGGATAAAAAAAGAGATATATATAGAGAGAGAGAGGGATAGAGAGAAAGAGGGATAGAGAGAGAGAGAGAGAGAGAGAGAATCAGATAGACAAAGACAAAGAGAGACAAGACACTCTTAAGGAAAATAATTCGTTTTATTTCTTATTTTCATTGGAGAAATAGAGAGAGAGGAATAATATATATACTTGGGCAGCGACGGTGGAGCATTGGTAAAAGCTCGGGGTCCGGAATCGTAGTACGCGAGTTCAAATCCCAGTAAAAAACCATTACTCTCTTTAGCAGCCTCGGGCAGATGAGGCTCGTTAAATCGGGAGATCAGCTCATCTAGGTGAAGAGTAACACCGCCTGTGTAAGAGCACGTAAAAATATCCTTGTGCCAAACTTTGGTTGGTGCTCACCTAGTAAATATAATATACTTGGTGAGCTGCACCAAACAAGTTTGGCACAAGGCCATTTTTAAGAGAGAGAGGAATAAGAAGGAAGGAATATGATACTTACTTGGTGAGCACCAACCCAAGGTTGGCACAAGGTCATGTTTTACGTGCTCTTACCCGAGCTGTTACCCTAGATGAGCTGCTCTCCCAAGTTAATGAGCCCCATCTGCCCGAGGCTGCTAAAGTGAAAGTAATGGTTTTGACTGGGATTTGAACTCACATAATACGATTCGAAAGCCCGAGTTTTTACCAATGCTCTACCGTCGCTGCCCAAAATGTATGTATATACTACATGAACTTTTCATTGATAAATATGATTGTTTGCTGCATTATAGGACTGAAACAGGCTGATATGACATAAAACAAATCAGAGACTTTGACCAATTTTGGGGAGTTTTCAAAAGCAAAAGCCATTGTAAAGATTGTAAAATATAGGTTACATATATCTTTTAGGTGAAGGGCAAGACTGATTACAAAAGTGCAACAATCTAAATGGGCACGTAAAAAAGCCTTGTGCCTAACTTGGGTTGGTGCTCGACCAAGCTAATAAATCCTCATTGGTTCAGAGGGTGTCTATCTGATGCGCAACATATACTACACCATTAATAACCTGCATGAGCGAGTTGGGTGCTAAGGTGGAATACTGAAGCCCCAACTAGTCAAAGTCTGACCGACTGCGATGATGATGATGATATCGTCATCTATGTGAAGGTCAAGACTGATTACAAAAGGGATCTAAATGGGTGCTTAAAAAAGGCCTTAGGTTTGTGCTTGACCAAGTAAATACAATATTGGCACCCAAGTGTGTGGACATAAAGCATTACCAAAAATTAAGTTTGAATTTTGTGGAAATTGATCCAATTGCAGGAGAAACCTTTTAAAGAATAATCCTAAATTTTATCTGGCATAAAAGTTCCCAAAGAAATAAGTTTAAGCCACAAATTCTAGATATTTTTCAAAAACTGAATCAAATTAATGAATTTTAATAAGATTTATATTTAAAGATCATTTTCATTTTAATGTTGATGCTGCTATTTTCAGCTTAATTCAATTAACACTTGATAATCAAAACTCGTATTATAATCTTATCCCACAAAACCAAATCTTCAATAATAAAGTTACACAGATATTTATGATAGGCAAAAAATAACCCTTTTTTTATTTTAAAATGATGAATATTTGACTCAAACTATTGGAATTAAATTTTTTTACTTATAATAAATTTCTAACTAATTTAATCTTGTGTGTTTGTCCATAAAAACTATAATTCGAAAATGATTAAAAAATTTTACCTTTTTGAATAATGAATTTTTTCCTAATATAATTAACTTAAAATTTTATACATTACTAAATAAACCAATTAAATCTTGTGTTAATGGCTAGTAAAAGTAACAGATCTTTGAAATAATTTAATAAATTTTACCTTTGAATACCACATTGTTTTTTTTTCAAATTTCAAACAAAATTTCATGCCTTATTTAACAAAGAAAACTATTTCAAATAAGGTCCTTTTGAGGCAATGCAGTGGATAGGCGGAGTTTGTTAAGAATTGTAATACTTGAATTCTAATCAACATAATTAGCCCTGCACAAGCTAGCCATTTTACGATGGAAAACTGCAAAGCAGCAGTAAGATTTGGACTCAGAATTCTGATCTCCAAGCCTGTTTACCCTAACAGGTCCTACAAGGCATTGGTGTTTCCTTGGTCTTTTGTAATCCACGTCGTCCTTCACCTAGAAAAGCTTTTTGCTGTAACAAGTCCCACAAGGCAGAGGTGTTTCCCTAGGCTTTTGTAATCAGTGTTGCCCTTCAACTAGATGGGTTTTTTGCTGTAACAAGGCCCACAAGGCAGGGGTGTTTCCCTGGGCGATTCTATAGTCCGTGCTTTTACCAATGGTCCATCTTGCTGCAACACTGATTAAAAAAAAACAAAACGAGGGATTTAAAAAGCACGGAGAACTAGCCTTGTGTCCAACTTAGGTTTGTTTTTGACAAATATAAACTCATAAACTAATGCTAAGGCATTAAATGATCCATAAAGGGTTGATTTGCTGTAAAACAAAGCAATCAATCAATGCTGATCTTAGCAAAATAAAGATTTAGATAAACACAAAAATATTCAAAGTTTATTTTTCTTTAATATCTGTTCTGATGATTCTTTAAATATAAAATGATTTTCTTATTTTGATAAAATAAGTTTTTTCAGACTTTTTTTCTAATAAATATTTTAGAAGCAATTATAAATATTTAAATATTGGAATAAGAAAAATTAGTTTTTAAGCCTTGTTGTTAATTAAAACCTCATATAAAAGATTAAGACTATTTTTTATTCAATATTTGTTTTCTTGGATTACTAATAAAAAAAAAAGTAATAAAAAATTTAATCAAATAGATATTGTTTTTTTTAAATGATTTACTGATGTTTTTTTTCCTTTTACATTAAATTTTAAAAGACAGCACAAGTGTTTATCTAATACAAAATGTTTGAAGTAAGGTAATTTTTTTTTTCTTTTTGATACAATCGAAATGAAAGCTACGGTCTTATCAAATTTTCTTGAATTTTGACAAATTTAGAAAATTCTATAAACAATGTTATTTTTACATTTTCTTCAGACAAAAATTGCCAGTAGAAAATAAATCAAATAAAATTTAAAAAGAATAAATTGAAGTGCTTGGAAAGAAATAGACAGAATTTCTGCTCCAAATTGAAATCCTACCTAATTAACACATTCAACGTACAGATTGGAAGATAGTTTCAGAGTCTGAATAATGGAAAGCAGCTTTTGGAATTGTTAGGAGAAAATAGCTTTTTAATCCAATTCTGTTGATATTGTGGAATTTGAAATCTCTCTAAATTTTACTGAGATGAACTTTGTTTCATTCAAGAACGCTACTGCAAGAAATTAAAAATTACAAGCACGCACAATAAATAGTTCAAAATCTTAAAATACCCTCCTATCTTGGTTTTATCGACAAAAAACGAAAACTGCTAGTCCAATAGTCCTTATTGTTTGAATCTTCTGTTACATACATTAATGGTATGCTATGGGTGGCTAATATTAACAATAACATTAACAATAATAAAATACTAATAAAATTCTAAAATTCAGATATCTCACTAAATGAAAGACAACTTTTTCACCTAAAGAGTCACTTTGACTCGTAACACAAGAAGCGAAACAATTGATATATAATGTATATATAATACATTAAAAAAATACTTAATAAAAGTTGACAGCTCCACAAATTTTGCTTTGTGTATAGATATATATATATATATATGACTACAAAACATAAACAGAGAAAAAAAAAAGAAACTGTAGAGTTGAACGGAGACATTGAGGGACCAGCAGCATGGGGGAATGTTCAAAAATGAGGTAATATCCTCGAAATATTACAAATAAAAAAAATATAACAAAATCTATGCATCATTTAAGGCTTTTTAAAAAATTATTTATTATATATATATATATATATATATTTAAATCAGTAGAGTAAGATTGGTTATATTTATAGCTAGAGTGCTCAATATCAGTGATAGAACATGTATATTAGTTAAGCATTGACATGGAGTCAACGGTCTTCAGTGACTGTGAGTTTCTTGCCTGTGCAGTCATCAGACCGAAATATACACTAGAAGTATTGCCTAGCTTTGCCCAGATGCTGGGGAGTTGCAACTAGAATAATTAAGGAAGCCAATTATATTGGAAAGCATTTATTGCTTATTTTGTACTTTAATCATTTCTAGTGCTTTTTTTCTTGTAAATTCATTTCTTGTAAATTCATTTCTAATGATTTTTATTTTCTAATGATTTTTATTTACGAATGAATTTATTTTTAAGGCTTTTTTATTCTAACTTTATTTCTAATGCTTATCTGTAAATTAGTTTTAAAAAAATCTATCATACAGAAAGGCATTACAATAAATATTCAAATTTTACTGGTCTGAATCTTTTGTTTTTATAAACTTTTGTAGTTTTTTCTACAGAGCTCCATGTATAAACAAGATGTTATTTTTTTGGTTTATATCTAATGTGGTTTTATTTTCTAATGAGCTACAGGATGTAGTGTCTTATACAGCCAGGACAATCTGATTTTTATAAGTATACAGATATATGTATAGTTATACTTATATACACTGAATGGGCAGCAACGGTGGAGCATTGGTAAAAGCTTGGGATCTGGAATCGTATTACGTGAGTTCAAATCACAGTCAAAACCATTACTTTCACTTTAGCAACCTCAGGCAAATGGGGCTCGTTAACTCGGGAGAGCAGCTCATCTAGGTGAAGGGTAACATTGAATTTAAAAAGCCAAGTAAGAGCTCGTAAAAATGGCCTTGTGCCAAACTTGGGTTGGTGCTCACCAAGTAAATATAATAGACACTAAATGTTTTTTATGTTTAGTTTGAAATGTGACCTTGTGAAATAAATCTTACTCTAGAGCATTAAAGAAAAGAGTAAGTAGCAAACCTGTTGCATTTTAGTTCATTCTTCTATTGAAAATAAATAATGCAGATAACAACAATAAAATTCTCTTTCAAAAGAGATTCTGAATACGTTTTTTTGAAAATAAATAAAACCTTGTATTCATTAAGAAAAAAAAACGTCCTTACAAAATAAACCACCTACAAAGGCATTAAAATTCTTAGCACCTGATTAAAAAAAAACCAAGGACATGGTAGGATGAAAAATAGCAAATCCATATTTGAAAAGAATAGGTTATGTCGACATAAAGCTTACAACCAACCTACAGGTATTGTAACAGTTTTCTGTTTACTTTCTTTAGAATTAAATTTTCAATGAATATAGATTTTTCTCTCTAATCTTAAATGGTAGAATAAAGATTTTAGTTCTGAAAGAAAATTAACATTATAGAGTTTAAAAGGAGTGGAGAGAATAAGTAATGAATATATGGGAAGGATTATGGAAGCAAAAGACCTGAAATTCTAGAGAATAAAATGAGTGGGAAGGAAAAAATAGTAAAACAGGGTTGCCAGGGCCCATAACAAGCGCAAAAAGATGAATGACAAGCCAAATAAAAAAAGGCCAATACAAGAAAGATTAATTATAAAAAAGGCGAAATTACAATTTTTATAATTTATTAAACGATATGAATTGACAAAAAAATCTAAAAAAATAATTGTTCTCTGCATTAAATAACCTAAAAAAGTAGATATTATATTTACTTGGTGAGCAGCACCAACCAAGTTTAGCACAAGGCAATTTTAAGGTGAATGCAATGGTTTTAACTGGGATTTGAACTTGCGTACTACAATTCCAGAGCTCGAATCCAAGTTTGGGAAAAAGCCATTTAAGTGAATTTAGTGGTTCTGACTGGGATTTAAACTTAGATACTACAATTCCAGAGCTCGAATCCAAGTTTGGGAAAAGGCTATTTTTAATATGAATGCAATGGTTTTGACTGGGATTTGAACTCTTGTACTAAGATTCCAGAGGCCGAAACCAAGTTTAGCAAAAGGCCATTTTTATGGTGAATGCAATGGTTTTGACTGGGATTTGAACTCGCGAACTAACCCTAATCCTTCCAGAGCCTGAGCTTTTACCAATGGTCCACCTTTACTGCCCTAAAAACATTGATATGCCATAAAATTAAAGAAAACCGTACACGATCTTAACCAATCACTGAGTTGTCTCTATTTTGACAAACAAAATGATGAGAAGAATCAGATTAGAATTCAAGCCTGCATAAATGATTTTGCTAGAATTCTTTAGAAGAAAGTAAGAAAAATGGAGAAACTGTTAGGGAAATAAAATAAAATATAAAAAGCCAAAAAAAAAAAAAGCTTATTGATTGAAAACAAGGAAAAGGATTTAAGGAGAATTAAAAAGAAAATTACAAAAGCTTTTGATAAAAAATGGAAGGGAGAAAAGAAAGAAAAAAAAGGATGAATACGATTTTGAAGTACAGCCTGAAAAATGGTTCTAAGATAATCAAAGAAAAAGAATCTGGCAGACATAGTTATGACAGTTTGAGATTGGGTTCTTTTTACTGAAGAGGACAAAATCCTGTGTTGTTTGGTCCCTTGAAGCTGAAAGATGCAGCCATCTTTACTTGATTGAAGACAGTTGTTACAGTGAAACAAAGAGACTTTAAACAGCTCTGCTTATTGCAAAAGCTTTGTGATCAGAACGCCCTACATCATCAAATCGAGAGAAAGACATATCATAATATAGAATTCTGTTTGTCATAGTTGTAGGAGATCCTACATCTTGTAGCTCTTCAGAAAATAAACCACAATATCAAATTTAAAAAAGTCCTGTTTATGTGTAGAGCTTTTCAGAAAAAGTTATTAAAAGAAAAAAGATTCAGGCCACTCAGATTTGCATATGTATGTTACTGCCTTTCTATATAATAGGCTTCCTTAACTATCTAAGAGAAAAGCTTTAAAAATGAATTTTGAAGAGAAAAGCTTTAAAAATGAATTTTGAAGAGAAAAGCTTTAAAAGTGTTTAAAAATTTAATTTAATATATCTAAATGTTCAAATCTGTCATTGAAGAAGTTAAGGTTAAGTGGTATGAAATTAAGAATAAATAAGAAAAATATGAGGAAGTTCAAGTCTCAATAGTAAAAAATGAGAGACCTTGACTCTGCTGATGCATCCACCATCTTAAAATGAATGAAATGTAATGTTATATGCTGTATTAGATATAAAAACATATACATACAAGACTGAAAGAATTAATACAAATACATTAGTAGTTTTCTTCAATAGTCTTTATTTACAGCTGTGTTGTTCTTTCCTCCTCTTTTTAAGTCACAGTTAAGCAGGGAAATTTCAACTGTATAGACAGACTATTACTTGTAGGTCATCTGTCAAAGTTGTTGCTGTGCTGTCATTAGTGCGTGCATTTCACTCTAGTTGTGCAACCAGTTTTCTCTCTCTTCTCTGCTTTTTAAAACACATTCCAATCCGTTTTTGATGTCAGTCATAAGCTTTTTGGAGTCCAACTGCACTCTGGTATTTGAAGTAAGGACCCGATGATGCAACAGGCACCACAGCCTATTGTCTATTGACTCGAGCTTGTGCTGGTTTAATTCCGGCCAGTTCGCATGTTGTTACAGAAAGCTGATTCTCATATATTTAATGATGGAGACTGTCTCCATCACATTATAGCTATATTTTGATATATTGGTTGCTATAAACTAGTTCGCAGGTTGTAATTCCTGTACCATTCACATTTAGTTATATTCCACGGAAAGGTATAGATCCTCACATTTGCTCTAGCTATTGATTAAATAGGACATATTGTGTTATTCAAAAAACTGTTTGCGCAAAAAGGTTCATCAAAATATGATGGTTCTCAGCTTTAAATGTCCGAAGAAGTTCGATATGCTGTCAAACAAACAAATCTCTTATTTTTTCTTTTAGTGAAGTATATTGTATATCAGGATATCATCGGTTTTATATTTTTAGATTTTTTATTACATACGCAACCAAATCTTCTTCAATCCAGAATATAAGATTGAATATTTATAAAACAAAATGTCTTCTAAAAATATGATTTTTCTTTGTTGGATTTATTTCTTTATTATATTTTTAAAAAGATTTTCTTTTCTTTAAAACAAAGTGTTGTTAAGTAACTCAGTTGCAAGTTTGAAGAACTTTGAAAATTGATTTTACTCACTAAAGATTTTTGATTTCAATACGCTTCTTCTTTGACATCCGTTTCTCTTAAGATTTAGATTCTTGCCATAAATAAAGATCGAGACAAAATTGATACAAATCTATTTTGCTCTATAATATTGGTAAGACATCTCTGTAATTATTTGAAAACACGCTGTCTATTTGAATAATTGGCTACGATAAAGGATTTTGTTTTTCAGTTAAGGATATGAAGAACAACGGTTTTGTTGTAACTATTTTTATATAACAGAATAAAAAAAAAATAAAGCCCTTTGATGTGCGGGCCATCTTTCCTTTCAATTGTTATGTTATGTAAAACATATAATGTTGATTCGATTTGAAGTATACATCATCAAGATGCGGCTGAAATACATCTTCAGTGATGTTACCCTGGATCATCGACTGTTTCGGGTTTTTTTAACATCAGACTGTCTCACCAGGTTGACCCAGCCAAGGTTGATCAGGCCTTGGCCTATGTCCCTGCTTTTGTCTGCTATGTTGTAATTGTTAGACTCGATCTTCGGTTGCAAATAAGTAAAATAGAGGGGAGCAAACCCAAAATATGTAACTCAAAACGATAATTAACGACTCAAACACAAATTTGAAAGAAGAAATAAGTGCTTTCTATTTTAATTTAAAATTAACTGTTAAAAATTAAGTGTGTCAATGCTCATAGGACAGCGTTTGTCAAAAAAGTGATTTCTTGTCATTGTGCGTGTATAGGGCTGGCTGCCATCTCCTTCCCCTCTTTCCCTGGCGATGTCAGCCTATTATTGTTTGCCGAAGCACTGGCTTTTTGGCAACCCTCTTGACTGACAAAATTCTTCTGTTTATATATTTCTAGTTAATCATTCATGGTGTAGTTACTAGTTGGGACTGTTCGTGGTGAGGAATGTTCCCAAATCCATTATTCTCGACCTGGAGGTCAGATCCCAAAGTTCACCTGTGACATCATAGCCACCGACTGATCTGCCACACACACCTTTACCGATTGGTCATTTAATGCCGGAAAATGCTCCACCCGGCCTTAATGTGTAACACGATTACCAAACCATGGACTCAGCCAATGGGCATATAGACAGTCACTTACGTCGCTACGAGGAGAATGCAGCGACGGGCTAACTGGATGTCGGTTGATTACATTATCACTTACTACTTCTGTATTACTAACTTACTCTGCTATAAACTCTCTATCTACCTATCACCTGATCGTTTGTTCCATTATTAATTGCTAACCACTCACCAACCACAGCACTAAAAAAAACCCCAAAAAACCAAAAACACCACATTGAATGAGGAGGGCTTGTAGTCACTGACTGCAGGTTACCCAGATGTACTGGAGTATCAGAGGAGACTTATTGTCCCTCTGTCTTCAGGAATTACCACCGGTTATTGGCAGGTGTGCGAAATAGACGCAACAGGGTGAAAACCCAGGTAGGTGTTGTGCCGTACAGTCTCTGACTGAAATAGTGTGGAACTTGCTGGAAATCAGAGGAGACTTGTTGTCACTTTGACTCCAGCATAAAACCACTGATTGCTGGGTGCGAGTCTACCTGTTGATTAGTGTAAGATCCATAATAATAATAATGATAATAATGATAATAGTAACAATAATAATACTGACTACTGTGAAAATTGATGTTTTTCTAATTTAATCTTGTAGCTTAATTTTTAAAGCTTATGGTAAAAACATTTTGTTTAACAATTTTCATGCCCTGCGTGAAATGCTTTTCTAAATTGTACAGATTTGCGTGCTGTTTCATAAGTAAAATATACTTTTTCAAAAATCAATACTTACACGTGATCAGATTTGTTCGTTCGAGGAACTAATCGACCTAAGATTGACCAAAGTAGTTTTCTGTGGACAAATGAATACGAATGAGCACGAATTTGATGCGCAAGCGCATTGAAGACACGCGTTCCTCAGCAGCCGACATAATTTAAAGGCGGTTGACAATGAAATAATAAAGAGATTTAGCTAAAAGGAGAAGTATTGTCTGGCACCGGGAACTTAACAAGTAATTATGGAAGACTGTTTATTAACTAGGAAGACAGTTAGTGCTTTTTTAAAATAATAAATTCATTTCTGATAAAAAAAGTGTAAGATATGAATTTAGTATAAAAAGATACTAAATTCATTTCTAATTCTGATTTTTACTAAATTCGTTTCAAATCCGTTTTTTCACTAAATTCATTTCTAATACTTTTTTTACTAAGTATGTTTCAAATCCGTTTTTATACTAAATTCATTTCTAATGCTTTTTATAAGAAATTCATTTGTAATACGTTTTTTATAAAAAATAATTTCTAATACTTTTTTTGCTAAATTCGTTTCAAATGTTTTTTTATACTAAATTCATTTTTAATACTTTTTTTTTTACTAAACTCGTTTCAAATGCTTTTTATACTAAATTCATTTCTAATCCTTTTATATACTAAATTCAAATATAATGCTTTTTATACTAAATTCATTTCTAATGCCTCTCTGTAAGGTAATTAATGGAGCCAATTATATTGATTGGCGGTGCCATACATATAAAAAATTTTGTGGTCTGAATCATTTTTGATATAACTATCATACTTTCTTTTTCTGAAGAGATCTACCGATAAACAGGTTTTTTTTATTTAATAACTATTGTGTGTTTTTTTTCAAAAAAAGCTACAAAAATATTGGAATTCATATAAACACGACCGTCTGGTTCTTATAAGTATATTATATCTTATTATTATTAATGTTATTATTATTATTATTATTATTATTATTATTATATTATTATTATTATTATTATTATAGATTTAGATTATTAATATAATATTATAATAATATTGAATAATTAATATTATATTAAAAATTATTACTTTAATATGAATACTAATATTTAATTTAAAATCTATCTAGAATTAGTCATTAGTATTGTCCTTTGCCTAGATGAGTTAATCTCCTAAGTTAACACGCTCCATCTGACCGATGCAGCTGAAAGTAAATGCGATGGTTTTCATCGGGATTTGATCTTGTGTAATACGATTCCAAAGTCCAAGCCTTTACCAATGTCCCACTTTTACATTTAACGATGCTCCACTGAGAAATAATAGTTATTGGATTGGATTATCTTTTTTCATCGTCAACAACGAGTAAATTGATAGAAGAAACCTTAAATTTATCGAGGCCATTTTTTTCTTCTTTTTCTCCTTCTTCTTTTTCTTCTTTTTCTCCTTCTTTTTCTTCGTTTTCTCCTTCATTTTCTTCTTTTTCTTCTTATCCTTTTTTTCTTCTTCTACTCTTTTTTTTCTTCATCTTTTTTTCTCATTCTTCTTTTTCGTCAGTTATTTTTTTTCCTTCTTCCTCTTCTTTTTCTTTTTTTCTTCTTTATCTTAGTCTTTTTTTATCGTATTACTATTATTATTATCATTATTATTGTTACTATTATTATTATTATTATTGTTATTATTATCATTATTAATAATTTCATTGTTATTATTATTATTATCGTTGTTATCATTATTATTATCATTATTATTATTTTCATTGTTATTATTATTATCATTGTTATTATTATTATTATTATCATTATTATTGTTATTGTTGTTGTTATTATTATTATTATCATTATTATTAATTTTATTGTTATTATTATTATCATTGTTATTATTATTATCATTATTATTGTTATTATTGTTATTATTATTGTGGTTCTCACACCAATCACCAGGCACAATCGCACCCAGCAACCAATGGTTTCATGCTAGGGTCAAAGTGACAACAAGTCTCCTCTGGCCTCCAGCACGTTCCGCACCATTTCAGCCATTAGACTGTACG
>JAUZSX010313072.1:0-12144 GCA_034780655.1 Idiosepius hallami | reverse complement strand
TTGGAAGAAAAACTTGCCAGTTTTCGTTATCTTAATATTTTGGATAATATGAGAAAGTTATAATTTTATCTGATTTTTCCGCTAGGGGTTAAATGGTAAAACCAGTGTTATTTACAAGAAAAAATAAAGAAAAATATCTGTGTATTTTAGTTTTAGAGTATTTTGGCAGAAATTCGTCACCTATGCAGGTTGTGTTGTAGTTTTCCAAGAATTATATTAAGAAAAAGATATTTGAATATCAAAAAAGTGTGACCAGCCATTAAAACCTTTTGCAGACTATTTGACGTGTCATTCTTTTTATATTAGACCATAAACCAATCTTCAAAAATTAAATTTCAATTATGTTTATAAACTGGTAACATTAGTTTTACAGGGGTTGTAAAATGAGTTTTAATTTGAAGAGAAAATTCTGTATTTTGGTTGTTTTGACAGAATTAAATTTTTATACGAAGTCTTTTTTTAGAAAAAATGTTTTAAGACAATTTTCTTTCTTTTTTTTTCAATGAAAAAAAAATTATGTTGCTTATTTAAAAATATTACAAAAATACATTTTATGTAATAATATTCTTTATAAATAATTCAAAAAGTTTAGTTTTTGTGTTGTATTATTTGAAAAGTTGGTGAAGGAAAACACAGTATTTTTTTATCTTTATGATTATTGAGTGTCAGTAAATCCAGTGTCATTTTTTTATGAATGGTTGTTAATCCAAGCAGCAACGTCCGTAAAATTGACTCAGTAAATCTGAGGGATGCTTTTTTTTAAATTTAATTTTTGTAAAGAATATAGAATGCTTAACACCTGCCACGACACCAACAAGCTTTGATTGCATCGGATCTGTCTATACTTGTTATCCAATAGAAATTCGTTAAATTACCATTTGAAACTTCCATAATAAATTTCGATTACTCAATATTTTTTAATCTTAAAAATGATTTTTTTTCTCAACAGAAAAACGTTTTATCAAGCAAGAAGCAAAAAAACGCGTTGATTTACATAAATCAATTAATTTTATTGCGAAATAGTTTATTTCTTTTTTTAACGGCTATTTCAATGATAAACAATTTTGCTCACAAATCGATAATCTATTTGGATAAAACAAATGATAAAACAAATGATATAGATTTTAACTTCAAAAAACCCTTTTTCTTGATTTAATGAAAAACTTAAGAAAGTTCAATCAAATTAAATCTATTGGAATTCAATTAAATTCAGTTGCTTTTTGCAAGGGTTAGTATGGAGCAAAAAAATTAAACTTAAAAAAAGTTTGTCATGTAATATTTGTTAAACTGCAGTTTGTGGGGACATCTTTAACCTGTTGCTGTCAATCATATGATATCTTTATGTCCCTATTTATATGTATGCATATTTTTATGTATACGTGTGTGTCTAGGTGCATGCTTAAAGGGAATGAAGAGAACAAGGAACAGGGAGAATAATAAGGAGAAATAAGGAATGTATGAATAAAATAAAGTAAGAAAGAAACAAATGATAAAAGGGAAGAATTTGTACTTAATCTGGGGTGAGTTGAAGAACAAACAAAAGTACCAAACACGACGGGGTGTGAACAGAGTCGTGGAGAGAGTAGTATGCCATTCATTCTTTTGAAATTAACAGTTTATCCCAGAAAAAATATTTCTGTCTTTTATCTAGAATATCTTTTAACTCAAAAGACTAACTTGTTGGATAAAAAGTCTCATCAAAATAACAGTTGCTTTGGTTTTATGATTTGTTTATGATTATTATTATTATTCATTTTAAAATTATTTGGTTCGGGTTGGGTTGGGTTGGGTTAGGTCAAATTTGATAGAATCTGCTATTCTTATCTACTTATGATCACGTAATGCAAAAAGTATTTTTTTAGAAATATTATTTGTTTATATCTTTTATTAAAAAATATATTAATACATTGCTTACTAAAGGTGAATGAATCCATCATTTCTAAGCAGTATAAACTCAATTGACTGAATCATTTCCAACGTTTATGTTTTAACCTTTTTTTCGGGGTTTATTTTACCAATTAAAACTTATTATTTTCCTTTCAATTCAGGACCTGGAAATCTTTTCCAAGAATCAAAACGGAGCCGAACAGCATACACGCGTCATCAAATCCTTGAGCTGGAAAAAGAGTTCCATTTCAATAAATATTTAACACGACGACGTCGAATCGAAATTGCGCACACGCTGTGCTTAAGTGAACGACAAATCAAAATCTGGTTCCAAAATCGAAGAATGAAATGGAAAAAAGAACACCAACCAAACCACGCAAAACATGGATTTTTAGATGGCATGGACTGCAGTACAGAATCGATGTTGTCAATTTCCGGAAGGGAATCTCCATTTTAGCTACCGTTTTCTCTACGTTACTCCACAAACAATACACAAAAATAAAGAAAAGAAGACTTATTTTGACGACATATAGATAAAATTCCAATTCTTTGGAAAATATAATATTTTATAGAAATTTTCTATTCTATTATAACCAGTATGTTTAATAAATTTTCTAGATAAATAAACACCCTGTTTGGATGAAATTTTTGAAAAAAAATGTATATTTTGTATTCTATTTTGTTAATCATATTCAAATTAAGATTAAATAAACAAATTCTCTGTTTCAATGAATTTTTAAAAAGTCATTACGTAAAATCTCTTTTGTATATTATCAATAATGTTTAATACAAGGTCAACATAAATGAACATCTAATTTCATTCAAACGTTTTGTTTAAAGCTTTTTATATTAAATTATGGTGTTCATCAAATAGAGACTGCACAAAAATTAACTATCACATTTGTAAAACGTTTGTTCAATGAAATGCGTTGTTTTGGCCTTCCTAGGGTGACAATGAAACAGAAAACCAAAATATTTGTTAAGAAGTATATTTTAGAAAAACAAAAGGTTACAGAAATTGGGGACGATAGATTATAACTTCCAGATTTGGTTGGGATCATTGAATCTTACCGTTGATATGGACAGTGGAAGAGTCCATTCAAAAGGTGGTTCCGCATATCATGCGTATATCAATTAAATAAAAATGCAGTCGAAAATAATTTGTTTTACGAATTAATTAGCTAAATATGTAACAGGTTAATTTTAAATAAGAAGTAAACCTTTTGATGATGATGCAGGCTAAAACAAGTTTGGGAAATGGATACTATCTATAAACAAACGTACCTGGATTATCTAAACTATAGTAAGTTGGAATACAGCACCATGGAAGAGTACAGGAATTACATGCTTTTGAGTTTTAAGAGTTAATTGAATTTTATTTTCTGTTATTTCTAAACATTTTTCACGATTGATTTAAGAATTATATACTGTGTTGCTTTACATTAAAATCGGTTTTGAATTTCATCGTGTTACACTTTTTATAAAACAGGATTTTATGCATTTTCATTAGAAAATTCTGAGATTAATCCTCTTAATCATTTATTATAAATTTCTTTTTTGCGAACTTTTGTCTACGTCTCACATAATTTCTGTTCTCACTAAATTACGACCATTTTTACTCACCCACTTTTGTCAGGTTTTCAACTGTAACATCAGATAAGAACCCCTAAACCCAAAACAGAAATTGATATTAAAAACTAAAATAAATCAATAAAAAATAATTAAAAAAAAACACTGTAAAAATGAATTTTATTTTTATTTTTTCTTAATCTGTTTTCTACTATAAACAATTAATATTCAGAATATTGTTAGGCCCCGAACGAAATGTTCTTAAAGAAAAAAAATAGTACTGGGTACAGAATATTTTATTTGCACAAGAATATTAGAAAATAAACTGTAGGTAAAACCCTTTTGTTTGGATGTTGAAAAAAATTACCATTTTTCCCCACTAAAATTCTTCTAAATATCAGGAAATAAATTTTTATTCACCAACCGGATGTACTTTTTAAAGGAAAACAATCAATAAACTGAACACTGACTTGGATTAGATATTTAAAACTGAAAAAATAAATTCGGAAAAAAATACTATATATTTTTTATCCAACAAAGCAAAATAAAGAACCTATAAATGTTATTACCATTTTCGAGTTGACATTAAGGAAAGAAGAATAAAAATACAATCTTTTTTTTCATATTTTATTGTCCAGAATATATATATTTTTAAAAACTTAGTAAAATAACAGATTGAACAGATCACATTACACAACAGATCGTTAACAAGCGCACGACTGAAACCATAATTGGTCCAAACAATTAAATCAGAGTCAGAAAAATTTCTACAAAAATCCCCAAATATGTTGATCTACCACAAGAGGAAGTCGAGGCAACGAACTCCGTCAAAGAGAGATTTGATATTCAACTCTAGCAAAGAAAAAGAGACACTGATTCCATCTTTGGAGCTATCAGCTTGTAGTGACGGATTTATCTTCTAATGGAATCGACCATTTTCTATATATATCGGGAGACGCAGTGATAGGATTTCAGTCTCGATCCAGACGCCAGCAGGAGCATATTCTTTTATTTTTCATTTTTTCTTATTAATATAACCGTGGTATTCTGTTCTCTTTATGACAGCTCTCAGTGCCACATCCATCAACTTGCAGATGAGGATGAGGGCATTTTAATTGGCGACGAGGTATTCGAATCTATAATAAATTTGTAGATATAGTTTCTCTCAGTAAATCCCTTAATAATTTTTTTTAGATAGGCATATAAATATATTTGGCATATAAATATATTTGGCTTTAAATTGATCGATTGATGAGATCAAAACATGCTATATACTCACTTGGGCAGTGTCATTATTATTGTATTCCTCATATAATGATAGCAAGTGTTTTTGATTCTTCTTACAATCGAAAGGAATCTAGCATAAATTAAGGAATTATGAGTCTAAAATAGAAATCTCAATTAGGACTCTTAACTATTTTATTTCATAGCAATTTTCCAACCCTGAAAAACATCGACCAATAGAATACCATGTTTCGAATAAAAGCAATGAAAAATACAAGGAACAAAATACTATTTCCACAAACCTTTATGGCATTCTCCCACAAAACCTATAATTGTGGCTTTAAAAATTAGAAAGTACAACAAAAGCTTCTTTCGACCTTAATGAGGGTTCAATAATATTTGCATGCACCTTGTTTTCTGGGTTTAAGTAAACCGCAAATGTCTAATAGTGTGATAATCAATTTCTCTAAGTCTACGTCTCCGACAATTGATTGGAGAAAGTTAAAAAGCCTCCCGAAACTTCTTTTGATTGGTTTATGAAATTTGAAATAAATTCATGATACACCGTTGTACAATTTAGTGGCATTGATACATTTTTTAGGGTAAAAAAAAGATCAAAGTTTTGTGTGTTTTTAATCAATTTATAAAATATACTTCATGTCGAGTAGAGTCAGAACTATAGAAATCAAATTACTAACAGAACCTTTGGAAATTCCACAGAGGTTGAAACTTCAACCACCACCTCAGCAAGCACCTTCTGATCACCTAAAAAACAATTTAGGTTGTCCTTCAATAGAAAAATCCACGGAAATATTTAAGATAAAACAGTGAATTAAAAAAAGTAACTTGAGCTGAACCGTTTCGTATCATAGCACTTTTCCCCTAAATATTTTGAATATGTTTGTTTATGTACACATTTGTTTTTATTTGTGTGAGTGTTTATCTTCTTTTACGTAGACAAATATATAATTAAAAGTATCAAAATAAGTTTGTGAATTCTTAATCAATTGATAAATAAATAATGATAACAACAAAAACGATAATAATAACAACAACAACAATAATAATAATAATATAACAGTGACAACAACACTATACTAATAATAATAACAGCAACAACCACAACAACAAAAGAAAAATAATAATATGCGTAAAAATCTAATTTTATTCTAGTCTAACCTAATTATTCTGAAGCCCGTTCTTTCGTACCAAGCTTGTACCCGTTTCAGTTCATACACCAGCTTTCCTTATTTTCTCTTCAATTGCCGTCAAGATAAATTAAAGGACTCGTTCATCAAGTCACTATCTAACGTCTTATAGACAAACCTTAATGCCTCCAACAACTTTTTATCAAATAGAAAAAGAAAATAATCAAAGTTCTACGACACAAAACTAAACTTATTATGTGAAAGAAACTTTCAGAGAAACCGTTATATAATATTTTAAACTATTAACGCGAATCCTTGGGATGAGGCTTGAAGATTTGTGCTATTATTATTCGGACTGTTGTCCTCATCCTTATCATTGCTATATTCACAATCTTTGGGATGAGGCTTGAAGATTTGTGCTATTATTATTCGGACTGTTGTCCTCATCCTTATCATTGCTATATTCACAACGTTTTGGCCGATTAGCCCTTTGGCCTTCTTCAGTTTCTTTTTTAAATCGTTGTGTAAAGTTGTTTTCAGCATTGATCAGTAATCACAAAAATCCAACCAAAGAAAAGTTTTAACAACAAAATTATTAATAGAAAAAAGTAGATATATTATCACCTGAAGAAGGCCGAAGGGCTAATCGGCCGAAAGTTGTGAATATAGCAATGATAAGGATGAGGACAACAGCCCGAATAATAATAGCACAAACATATTCTTACGCGGCTGCGTATTAAAGAACCGTCTGCCAATTTTAAGTGTTTAAGTCTTGTGTCATAATAACGAAGGTCGTACAAAAAATAACGCTTTCAATTTATTTTATTGTGCCAAAATGGATAAAAGAGGATAGCTATTTTTGTATGAGTGAATTTATGTATTTTGGACTTGATAATCTGAGACTCTAAGAAAGCAACATATTTATGAATATGTGTCAGAGGCAGAGATGCGTCATCGAATTCTTCCATACAGAATAAATTGTACCGGTAAACCTTCACCAGCGTCTGGTAAAGGTTTACTAATCCGACTCAGTTGATATTAGTGCAGTTAAGATATCGGTTCATCGATTTCACAGTGGCTTCTGTGATGTAAGTGCCTCGGAGCCCCTTGCATAGAATATTGGGGATTATTGCTCATTTTAATGGTTCCACTGTTGTCTTTGCAGCTCTTGAGGCTAAATTTAAAGAAAAATACGAAGCTTTGTTTTTTGAACGACCTTCGAGATTAGTATTTTTAAATGACTCTGACTTTCATTGTAAGATACATGTTTCTTTAAAATGTATCTGAATTCTTGTAATTATGCTTATTATTCACATTATAATCTTCATTGTTATGTAGACAGTTATTTATTCTATTTCATAATTCTTCAAATGTGGCATCATAACTAATATTATTTAGATTATTATTTTGGATTTTTTTTTTTATACTTATACTTATTGTCAATAAAGGATATATAAAGTATTTATATCTGGCTTTTTTTATCGAAAACATGAATCACAAAAGTGGTTACTAAAATCTTCCTAAAAACTACCCATATATAAATGAATTTTATTAGGTTATTTATTTTCATTTGCAATCAGAATTAAAAGCGTAAACCTCAATATACACCATATATGCGGCTGGGGACCGCTTCTTGTGAAATTCAAATTCCCATGAGACTCAACACTAGATCGTGTATGTTCAATGGTTAAGCCGGCTAAACCTGCATGGGTTAGTATGCCGATAAAGACACACACACACACACACACACACACACACACACACACACACACACACACACACAAAATACACTGTAAATCGTTTTGATATTAATTAGCCTGAAAAGTTTTGATCAGCCTCAGTGTTAATTTAGGTATTTAACCAATATTAAACAGAAGTGTCTTTTCAGTCACTGATTCATTATCCAACAGTTCAGATCTAATGACTTACGGCAACTGTCAATAAGTTATCTTGAAGGATTAGATCTTTTGAATCGAAATATTCATAAGTGTTAACCTTTAAAAAAATGACCAAAGACTGACTTAACAAAATGACTAAATATCACGGAGATCCTAGTGACACATAATTGTGTGCAACAAAAATTGTTCTAATCGCGTATGATTCAAATTAGATTTTCCTAATCTCTGAGATTGTAAGTATACTTTTTAACGTGTTGTGACAAAACTCTTGGAATTTATTATATTCTGAAAGCGAAGGTAAATATAATAATGCAATTTGATACATTTTTAATCAGCTAATAATTTGCAGTTAAAGTTGATTACATTTTAGTTTAAATTATTAATTTATTTTTCATTTGGTATTACTATTTTCAGAAGAGTAATAAATCTTTATAAACGAATGCTTATCATTTATAATAACTATTATAATTTAATTATTAGGGGTTCTGATGCAAATATTCAAAGTGAATTTTTAGGTAAAAATGCATTATAATATATTTCACTATGATAGTAGCTTTTTTTTTCTCTGTTTTCATTGTGTAGACAAAAAACAACACTTATTAAATTTATCATTATATTAAAAAAAATAGATTTTCTTTTGCTAAAGGAAAGGGAGATAAGTTTGGAAGGTTCCTTAATTCATTTCTCCTGTCTCAAGTTATAGTTCTATTCAACCGAATTAATATATTTACCTCTGACGGCTTTTTGAAAAAGTAAATTTTGTGAATACTTTTTAAAGCTTGTATATCGAGGGGGGGGGCTAGTTATCTAAAGAGTTTTTTCAAGCAGATAAATTTGGACCTGAGGATAATCAACACTTTTCAAAAGTTTTCAATCCAATGAAAGCACAGTTAAGCAGACTGCAATATTAATAACAAATGTTTGCAGGAATGACAAACGATTGTTTGGCCATATGCTAATTTTCGATGACACCCCCATGAAAATTAAGTGATAGTTTTTTTATGATTAATTAGTGCGGATGTGGTTGAAACTTTGGAAAAAAAATAATAGAATGAAAAAGCGAATAATTTTATAACAATCATAATTGGAATTATGAAAAAATTAAAGCATTTTTTTATTTTGTCGTCACGAATTTTTTTTCTTCTTATTAATAAACTGTTTTGTGCTGGGGGAAACGTTTAATTTTACAATAAAAAAAACAATTTTGATTTTTGGCTTAAATTTTCACATTTTTAAATCAATTGTAAGTTTTCTATTGATGGACTATAAAAAAAGATAGACAGATGTTTACAAACACAGAATAATTTTATCCTTCACACAGGTATTACATTATCATTTGCACCAAAATTTTATACTTATTATTTTGTTAAAATGATTGAATCTATGATGATATTTTTTTAAATCTATAACATTGGTATGAGAATTAGAAAATTTCCATTTAGATTTTTAATTTAGTAAAAACACTTAATTGGATTAATATTCATTAAAAATTATTTTATTTTATTGTTTTATTATTATTGTTGTTTTATTGATCAAAAGAAGTAAATATGAAATATTGCCTTATTATTTACTAAAATTAAAATCAAAATTTAAAATAAAATAAGAACTTATTTCAATAATAATAATAAAATAATAAAATCCTAGATATTGTTGTAAATTTCGCTTATGACAATTGTATTTCAATACCAATGTTTCATTTTTCGAAGGAATGAGATTATTAAGAAAAAAAAATCATTTTTTAATAGTTTTATAATCCAAGATACACGGAAAGCCAGATTCTTTCTCGCTTTTGGTAATTTATTTATATAGATATATATATATATAAATATATACATTTAAAAAAAAATATTCTGCAAATCTTTATGTCCGACAATTTAATATTATATTTTACTTGTCTATTTTTATTTAGCTTTACTTGAAATATTTAGATTTTTTCCGTCATTAGGTATTTATTTTTATAAGAGGACAAATTTGAAAGTATTACTTGAGTTTATTTATTGAAAAGATGTTTTGATTTTCATTTTATTAAAATCACATATTTTGGTTTATTTTTTTTTTATTCTTAGAATAATTATATTTGATTTGAAATATTTTTTATGTAAAATCTTTTACTTAAAATGTTTTCTATGATTACTTTTAGGATTGAAATATTCATTTTAGTTTCTTTTCAAATTTAATATATTCACTTTGGTTAGTAATGAGTCTACTGTTGGATACATCCAAAATGTATTTTTATGATAATAAACGATATAAACTGTTTTTTATGTTTTTCGGAAAAAATAAATATTTTTGTATGTTTTACTAATTTTTTATTGTTGTCATGTAAAATCAAGCAATTAAAAAAAATAGGTCATCAACGATAAATAGATACAGATTTGTTACGAACGACTCACTGAGAAAAATCCCTGAGAGTTGCTTCCCTTGGAACGTATAAGGACCTTAAAAGAGAGAAGAAGAAAAATTCCTGAAGATTACAGTTTTCAATCTTAGTAAAAAGAAAAAAAAAAGAAAACTCTAAATTGCTTAGTGAAACAAGAAAAAACTTAATATTAAATCATAAGCAGAATTATCTATTGAAAAATGCCTAAAACTAAACCCGAAATTTTATTCAATAAAAAGATAAAATAGATGAGTAATCGTAAGGACTTTGCTATTTCCTTAAGACTGGTTGAAATATTATTTTGAAAATAAAATGTAATATTTACAATTAATTTTTATTACCATACATGCCTATTTTTCTCTCAACCTATACAATATAGAATCATATGGAAAACATAAATAAATTGTTCATTTATGTAATTATGTAATTGTTCATTTATTGTAATTGTTATAAATCGAATGTATGAAGCAATAAACTATATTGAAAGATATTCTTTTCTGTTTCCAAGCAAATAATTCCTTGGTGTAAATAATTTCTATTCTTTGTTTTATGGCGGAGTTGACAATAAGATGAAACCTTCTTAGTCAACAAGACTTTTCTGGCGATACCAAATCGTGGTAACTTTTTTTTTTGTGATGAAGTAATTCAAGTATTTTCAGCCAAGAATGCATAAGTTAGGCCATCATAACCATTGAATTTGCTTATTATCCAATATTTCCTCTTTTAATTGGATCTTTCTAGATCATTTTGTCTTTGGACTTCTTTTTTCACACTGTTCAAAAAGTTACTATGCAGTATAAAATGATGTTTAATGCCAGTGGAGGAAATTTCCGAGATTTCTTTAAAATAAGTAACACTGTAATTAAAAGATTGTTCTACTGGTAAAAAATTTATTGCTTTAATGTTTTATAAGTTTTACATTTAATTAGTTTAGTTTATTTAGATTTCTATGTAAACATAGTGCACAGTCACTTTTTGGACACTCTAAATTTGGCCAATTCGGCCTTAAGAATTTTTTAATTTGAAAGTTTTTGTTTTTGGAACATTTAATATTTTTCACTCTTTCGCATTTGATATTAAGACATATTTTTATTTGGAGCTTTTAACATTTACACACTAAACAACACGCATATATTTTCACATAATATAAAAATAGAAAAATCCCGCATATCTATAATCAGGTAAAAAGTTTATGCTTATACTTTTTGTATGTCTGTGTAAACATTCATGTGGCTATCTAGGCCTACATCAAATTGTCTCTGAATATGATCTTCAATATAAACAACTACATGTTTGTATATTTATATATTTACCTATAATAAGGCCGAATTATGGTGTATTAGAAAACTTACCTACTTTTTTCTGATGATTTTTTATTATTCCCCTAATTCACCTCCCATTTTCTTCTTCTTCTTCTTCTTATAGTGCGATTTTCTCCCCTCGTCTTTTAGAGGAGGTTCCGCCAGTGTCAGAGATCAAAAGTGTCAAATCCTCAGGTTACACAACATCGAGCTGTGAAAACGAAACAGATTCTTACCAATTACTCATATACTTTTGTTTAATAACGGATTCGAATAGAATAAGGAACAATGGATTTCGAAGTGACATCCTGTAATCTAGATCAGATATTCTTGATAGAAAAAAATAACCAGAAAAGAAAATGATACAAGGCGATAAAATATACATTTATTAGTTGACACTAAATCAAATCATATTAAAATACAGACCCCAGAAGGGGCGAATATAGGCACGACCACACACAAATAATAATACGTTTTAAACAAATCAACTTCCAGAAAAAAGCGCTGTAACGATTAGGAGTAAAATAGTGCAAATTTAGGGGAAAAAAAATGATAGAATTACATTAAGGAATGCATTCGAACGACTAAGAAAACTTAAGAATCGGCTAATAATCAAGATAAACGTTTCCAAAACAATCAGGTTTGCACCTATTGTGAATTTTATGCAAGAATCTGTCGTCTGACAGTCAACGAAGGAAGTTGACTTCGTGTATAGGCTTAACATATTAGCATATATA